>JAEQBH010008982.1:0-44393 GCA_016808115.1 Tetrastigma voinierianum
ATGCATGATCTTATTCTCTTCTCATAGATACTTGACTGCTATTCAGGCCAGATTCAAGTCCTGCGGTTTCACTGACTTGGATTCCTCTTCTCAAGTAGTCCATTATATCAATCCTTGAGTAGTAAACTATAAACCCCAACACAGGAGACCTTCACTATCATACCTTGCACGGTTTATATGAGACTGACCTTAGAAATTAGGGGTCACGAGTACATCTCGAAGTGCAGATAGCTTAAGATTACTTTTGATCATATTAAATATGTTAGATGTGTGACCAATGTCCCACATGGGTTAAAACTAAAGAATTATGAATTAATAAGTATGGAGAATATCTATCGGTGTTGGCGGGCGTTAAATAAATCAACCAAAGTCAACATTTGGATTGTTTTACAGATATTATTTTATTTTTAGGATAATATTTTTATTTCTATTGTTGTTTTAAGTATTATTTTCTATTATTGTTTTGAAATATTATTTTATTTCTTATTATACTCATATCATATCTAGGAATAGATGTTTTAGAGTTTGTTTAAAGGGACACCTCTTTTTTCAATTTATCAGAAAAATCATAACTTTTGCTTTATTTTGTTCTCTAGATTGTGAATTGGTCTTTAATTCAACGTGTTATTCTTGTTGATCAATCATGTGTTGATCAATCGCGCTACATGCTACTTCAGGTGGTATAAGAGCGAGTTTCTCCCTGTAACACCCCGAAATATACCTTAGCAGTCTTCAGACATGTTTAGGGTTTAATAAAAGTTAAATATGAATTTTCGAGAAATAAAACGAGAAACCCTAAAATTAATATGAGAAGCGAAAGGGTTATATATAATTTGTCAAGGGAACTAAAGTTATGAGATTGAGTAGTTAGAGGCAAAGTGGAAATAACATAAATATTAATGCAAATAATGGAATGAAGGAGAGAAAAGGTAAATAAAATAAGAAGTTAAATTATAAAAGGGAGGAGGCAGAAAATAACTCATTTTTTGTCTCCAAACGAGGCTCCTCTGTAGGGTTGGAAGAGAGAAAGGAAGAGGAAGAGAAGAAGAGGAAGGAGAAGCCAAGAAGAAGGTATGGATTCTAGTAAGGATTTCTATGATTTTGACTTTGAATATGAATCATGTATTTTTGGACTTTGGTAGGGATTTTATGGGTTCCAAACCTAGGGTTTAGTTAGGAATTGATCCTAACCTAGATTTGAATAAAAATTGAGCTGAAAAACTCTAGCTTGGTTAACATAAGCATGGAATCCCCCTTATTCTATATCTTTGTATAAAGATGATGGACTTTAGTATATGGGTTCTTGGACTTTTACCTAGGGACTTGGGTATGTAGTTCTAAACCACCATTACAAGATGAATAAGAATTGGTTTTGATGTATGTATTAGTATTAGGTTGCTTTGGGTGGAACTATATGGAAAAATGGAAGAAAAAACAAAATTATGGGCAATTTTTAGGGTGATGCAGAACAGCAGTGAATGGGGCTGCATGAAAGATGTTCTGTCGTCACATTTTGGACGGCGTTTGTAATTTTGACCATAACTTGAGTCATTTTCTTATCGATTTGAGTGCTTCCAAAGTTGCTAGTTAAACTAGACTTCAAGGAAAACCAAACATCACGAAATAGATACATACTGAAATTACGACTCTATGCTGCCCAAAAATTCACTCAAAGTGGGGTTATGTTCAAGCCAATTTCTGGTTGAGTTTTGAACATAAGAAGTAGTCGATTGTTTAGGACATATCTTGAGTATCGGTGCTTGTTTGGGTGATTCCAGTTGGAGGAGAACCCTTAGCACCTTAGTTTTAAGGTGAGAACCAGTGTCAAATATGAGATTAAGACTCCTGAAAAATAGAGTAATACAAGCGCTCCTAGTGTAAAATCGGTAAATTGACTAGTTTGGCATGAAAATGCCATAACTTTAGTTTGGATTATTCAATTGGAATGATTTCAATTTCTAAGTAAAGTAGATTCATAGAAGACAGATATATGAATGAGGTGTGAATACATAGGTATCTGCCACAAGTATATAAATGCCATATGCTGAGCATGAAACGGGAAAAATATAGGAAATGCAATATGTAGATGTGTTCATGAAACATGAATGTGTTTATGAAACATGAAAACGGCGAAACATGAATATGAACATGAAAGAAATATGTCATGAACGAGGAATGTGATTAAAGATAGGTTATGATCTTGAAAGACATATGATCGTATGTACCTAGGGTAGAATGAATGAATGGACATTAGTAGGTGCTTGGCCTCTGGCTGGTGCTACTACGCCACATTGCGTGGGCGGGTACGTTCGTCGGTGCTTGGCACTCTACGGTGCTATGGCACTTCTATTGCATGGGTAGGCACGTTCTGATCAGTGCTTCGACACTCCTGCTGGTGCTACGGCACTTATGTTGCGTGGGTAGGCACGTTTTGATCAATGCTTCGGCACTCCTGCTGGTGCTACGACACTTCTATTACGTGGGTAAGCACGTTCTGATATATTACGGCACTCTGGCTGGTGCTCTGGCACTTGAGTACGTGGCGAGCGCGTTTCGATTCCAGTCTTTGTGTTATTGCCTTCGGTGCTTATTATCTTTAGCGATCCTACTCATTTATTATGATTAGTGCAGGTGATCGAACACTTATATGATAAGATAAGATAAGAATGAGTAAAGAAATGAATATGGTAAAATATACGAATGTACTCTGAATGCTATACATATTCTGCATATTTCTGAATTTACTTTTGTCTGAAATAAATCTACATATTACTAAGATTTACTTAGTATCGATAGAATAAGTATATGGCTACGTAATATAAGTATAAAGGTCGATAGTACCTACGGGTACTTTTGTACGAGAATATAGCTGGAGTTTAAGATCAGAAATACAAAGAATAAGCTCAGTGAGACAAGTATAAGATCAGTAATACAAAGTATAAGATCAGAAATACAGAATAGTCAAGTACAAGAATAAACTCAGTAATACAGTATAAGATCAGTAAGACAAGTTAATGCTCAGTAGTACAAGTATAAGATGAAGTACAAGTATAGGATTACTAACATTGCCTCTGAATTTTGATGAGATTCTAAGGCTGCAGCTATCCCTACGAGATGCGGATGATATCAGTCTAACGAGAGTTCAGAAAGTATATGTCCTTTGGGAGATGCGAGATAATTATGAGTCAGAGGCGAAGTATCGATTATAAGTCGATATATGTCTTTGGGAGTCCCGATTAGTATCACGTCTAATACAGCATAAGTATGTGTCATGGAGCAATTTTATAAATACTCTTATGAAGCTGATCATCTGAAGTCTTGAATAAGTATGTGTAAAACGAGACATAAGTATAAATATGTATCTTACGGAGATCCGGAATATGGAATAAGTGCGCTATAAAGTGTAAGATCAGAGTGAGTATAAGTTTTGCAATAAGTCTGGATTCGGTCACGAGTATCGAGAGATACGAAACAAAGGTGTTCTGAGGATGAGTAGGTATGTAAATTTGTTATATGAATTCATGAAGATGCGATATACATTACTAATATATGTTATTGTGATTGAGTATATATATGCATGTACCGGTATAAGTTATAAGATATGTTTCCCGCTAAAGCGTAAGAAACTGCACGGGTTTTATTGGTATGTAGGTACAAGGAGGACATCGCGATCTTAGCATACGAAATTTGGGTGAGCACACTAGTAGGGGTTCATTACAGTATGTCTCGCGCTCTGATGTGTAAATGAAATTGTAAAGTTTCTGTATATGTAAATGGGACTCAGTATATGTGTATAGATTTTGATGGACACCACTCGGGTGGTAGTTCTTTTGTATATGTAAATGATTTTTGTTATCACAGAAATTGTTTGTATACCATGAGGACGAATCGGCTCACGAAAAAAAAAGGTAAAGAGTCGATTATGTTGTCTCGCGCCTAGAACTCGGTCGGATACGCCATTGGTCGGATAGGAATCGTGAGCCTCCCAAATCAATGGCTAATAGTATGGTGCTGTGATGGCGGTAATCCCGAAACGATTAGTTAAGGATTCTTAATTGTTGGAGATCAGTGTTTCTTGGCTGACAATCAATTAAAAATTAAATTTAAGCGGTTGAAAACAAATACAACCCCAATTAAAGTGTTATTGAGGATCAATGGACAGGGCGTATGAATGATGATGAGAACAGGTAGAGGAATTAGCCTGCTAGACCCAATTAATCACATTCAAAATATATGAAATCAAAAAGACCAGCTACTGAGGATTTGATGACACGGATGAGAGGCAGGACATTGGTGAATTTGAAAATCCCACGTGGTAGACAAGAAAGGAAGAAAGTGGCAACCAAACTATAGAGGAGATGACGAATATAAGTAGAGTAGATATCCACCCTTCTGATCTTGATATCGAGGTTTTTAGATTGGTTGTGAGGTAGATACGGGTTCTTTGAATATACAAAGTTGCTCAAGGACATGAGTTAAAATTTATTTGGTTATAGGTTAAAGGAATGTAGTATAAATATGAGTAGGATAGATTGAGTGAGATAGGGGATGAGAGAGAGGGCGTGGTCCTAGTTCAGAAACCATGGCGTAGGATGAAGCGATTATTACGAGGTAGATTTTCCTTTGAACTGAGACATATATTTCTTATCTTTTGAGGAGATGCTTTTACATAATGCTTGAGGGGTGAATGAATATACTAAATTTTTTAGATTGGCATAGAGGAATAAGTTACCAAAAAAGTGAGAACCCGACTCAGGCTTTACAAGCGAAGAACTTTCTAACTATTGTTCATGACCTATCCTCAGTTATGGGCAAGTGTAAGGAGACCTAAGCATAGCATTTGATGGCTGTGAAGGGAGAAGTAGAAAGTAGAGATTTAGTTGTAGCTCAAACTCGGGTGGGGTGAAAAGCTTTGTTGAAAGAGTTTGATGATGTAAAAGCAGAAATTGAATTTTTACGAAAAAATGGTAAAATGGTAATTTCGATCAAAATCACAAATTTTTTCTACAGATCTAGGATGATGAAACGAACTTCACCCGTTGGAATCGTCTAGTGAAATCTATCTACCACGTCGAATTTTGTCGAGATTACGAGGCAGGTCGAATTTCACGTTTTTCGAGAGGCCTTAGGGTGTCGGAGGTGTCATATGACAACAACTTGTGTGAGGCGTGTGATGTGGTCGCTGCTACGTGTATCGAAGTGTGACCTTTGATGTCACGTGAATAATTGGGAGGATAGAGATAAATGGCTTATATTAAGCCACATGTCAAGAAGCCCTTAAAAGTCAGGCGGGATAAAGGAATTAATCGAAAAAGACATTTCCTTCTCATTTGGCTGGTATCCGGCGGTGAGGAGGAGAAAACAGAGGCTTAGAGAGGAAGATAATTCTACTGGTTTCCGCAGTTGGGACGAATGGTTTTCAGTGAACGAAGGAGGGACAGTTCTTCTTATGAGACAACGCGTTTGTTCTGATAACTCAGGTGGAGATATTATCTCATGACTTCATTGAGTATTTGTGATGGAGACTTTATTTGATGGGACAAATTGTTTAGACAATCAAATGAAGTGACTCTGCTAAATAAACAGACTGAGTTTATCGTGTGAAGATGATCTTGTGTGGCCAGTTTGTGTTGTAGGCGGTTCAAAATAAGTGCTTAATTGTTTGTGTAGCCCATGTGAACTAGTACGGTGTTATTGCTATGACTTGAATAACATGGTATTTATTAATGTAGAATTTTGTTAATATATGCATGTTTGATATATTAACATATGTTGTATGGAAATGGCATAATGCATTCGCACTGGCTCAGAGGCACCCTAGAATAATGGGTGTGAGTGCACAAACCTATCAATCGGAGGGGTTGTCCAAATAAGTGAATTCTTTTGAAAAATTATTAAAATAATAATTTTATCGGAAAGTTGTCTGAAGAATTGTCAGTGGAAGAGCCATTCGAATTCACGTCGGAGGGGCCCATGGTGTTTAGGAGAGTTTACCTCAAATTCACCTCGAGGAGGATTAATCCAACGTATTTATATCGGGAGGGTTGCCCACAATTAAAACAAATATTTTGTTTGGAAAATGATTTTTCATATGGCTTAGGCATGTGTGAAGTCGGTGAGGACTGAGGCATGGGATTAGGCATGTGTAGATATTCAAGCGAGAGGATTATGCATTTTCTTGAATGTGTTTGGTTGCCATTACATGTGCATAGGTGGGGAGTAACCCATGTGGGATAATTCCACTCTTGGGCATTATCCTTGCAATCGATGGAAAATTATTTCGAATGCAGGGGTGTTCGGAAAGCGGCACTCACTAGGCCCCACTTACAAGAAGAAAATGGGATTGTGGCTTTGGTATATATTTTTGTAAACATATTAAATTCATTATTTTAATATATGTTTGTATTAGAAATGATGTAACAACTCTTGAACTATTATGTATAGTTGAATTATTTTAGTGAGTATGATGTGTGAGCCAATGTGCCATTTACTCATGTATGGGGTCTCTGTGCATCAGAGGCCGGTTTCTAATGGAGTTGGCCAGGTGGTCCGGGACCCCAGAAATGAGTCACGAGATGATGTGATTCTGAGCATCTCTTGACAAAGTTACCTCACATGCGTAAACATACAACACCATATAGATCCGATTCCAAGTGTTTTTCTTCTTAAGGTGCTTCATTATAGGATGAGTTCCAAGGAGAACAAAATCTTAGGGAAGGAAATGTAGAAGGTTGTTAAGTGAGGGCCATATTTAGGCTGTGAGCATGTTCGACACCAACTTTGTTAACGCCTAAGAAGATGGAAGTTGGCATATGTGTGCCAGTAGGGAGATCAAACTAAAATTATCGTGGATATAGATTTCTGTTCATGATTGAATGATGTGCTTGATTAGTTAAGTGGAGCAATTGTGTTTAGCAAGGCGGCTTGAGGTGGCTATCATCGAATCGGGTCGTCTACGTGATTGGTGGGAAGACAACATTCAAGACAAAGGGATGACCATAGCAAGCTTCAACAAATAAGTATGGATAATGCAGTTGTTAAGAAGATCAACAACAATACTTATATGGTTGACTTATAAGTTGAGATGTGGATTTTCAAAGATCTTCATTGTTGTTGATCATGCCTTGATGCATGTATGAGTCTTGGATATCGAAGTAGCTTCGATGGCTGAGTTCTTGCAAGTGGAGTGTTTGACACGGGCGTTAAATCAAAATCAGCCAAATCCTTATTTTGGTTGTTTTTTGGGAATATTATCTTTATTTTTGGGATATTATTTTTATTAACTATTGTTGTTTTAGGAGTATTATTTTCTTTCTGATATTGTTTTAAAGTACTATTTTCTTTCCTATTATTGTCAAGGGTATAAATAGATGTTTTACGGTTGTTTTTTAAGGACTTTATCACATTTTCAATTTATTAGAAAAATTGTAACTTTGCTTTATTTTGTTCTCTGGATTAGGAATTGGTCCTCTAGATTGAGACGGGTTGAACTCTTATTGATCAATCATGTGTTGATTAATCGCATTACCATGACTGTCGGGTATATGGATGATAAGTCTAAAACTCATCTATTTTTAAGCCCATTTTTCAAGTATATTTCAGGCTTAAAAGTCTTATTTAATGTTAAATTATGGAATTTCCACCAAGATTTATGTTTTGCAGAAATTTGAAGAAAAGAAGCAAAAAAGTAGTAAAAACGTAAGGAAGCAGCGACAATGTCGACGAGAACAATGTTCTTTGACATTGTATGGAGAGTGTACTCATCTCAGTTACTCAATGTCAGCGACATATGTAATGGCATATCGATTGGAAATAGATAGATAGGAATTTTGCAATGTCGCGACATTGCTACGACATAGGCTGCGACATCACTTAAGACTATAGAACTTAAATTCAATGTCACAACATCAGAACAAAGAATTACTCCAATGTCGCAACATCAGCTAAAACACTCAGAACTACAAATGCAATGTCGCGGCATCGAGTTGATCTAATCTTGCATCTTAAATGTCGCGACATCGCCAGCGACGTGGCTGAAATAGGAAAGCGAAATTACCAATGTGACAACCCAACGCGACATCGGCCGGCTGACATCAGCCAGAAAGGCGAACGAACTAAACGTCGGTTCGATGTTGTCCGACATCAAATTCGCGGCGAGTGGTGAGGACAACTCAATAGCGGCATAGCCGCGATATTGATGAGGGCCTCAAAACATCAGTGTTCAATGTCGCGACATCCACCGGTTCCAATGTCGCGACATCTGCCGAAAGCGCTCGAAGAAGATGCGAATGTCGCTACGTGGTCCGGCGATATTAAGCTACATTGGATCGACAATGTCAGCGACATCATATCAGCGGTGGGGGTGAAACTTAGCAGACGATGTCCGCGACATTAGGTTAACAGTATGATACTCATTAAATGATGAGCTGGCAGTCCAAAGTCATGACATCGATACGACATCAAATTCAATCACAGCGAGCCAATGTTGAGACACGAGTTAACCCGAAGACATAACGGTTTAGATGTCGCTGACGGCCTTTAAGACATCTCAGTGCTAGGGCATGATTTTTATTAGGCTGAGCATATAATTATCGCTTTGTTTTTAGGGCCCAAGACCTGAGCCTATAAATAGAAACTCCTGGGGAGTAGTGCAGTAGCTTCCAGTCGATTTTCATCAAGTTTTTGTGCTTTTTGGAAGAGTTGAAGTCTCATTGTATATAATTTTCTTTTTATTTTCTTTACATTTTAGTTTGTTTATGGATTTAGTTTTCTTATTTTAGATTAGAGTAGTGATCTGAACTGGGATTTCCGAGCTGGATGAATGTAAATCAAAGCTCCATTTTGTCTGTTTAATGGATTACAGGAATTTTACCAGACTGTTTTTCTTCATTTTGATTGCAATTTCAATGAATTTGTTGATCAACTAGTCATTGTCATTTGTAATCTAGATTTGAAAATCTAAGCTCCCTCTGGGAAGAATCTATTATTAGGATTATTGTTTATAATATTTTAATGTGGTTTGGGTATGAAAACTAGGTGATTTAAGCGAGTATTACTCCTACATTTCAACTGTGCACATATCGATTGTTTAGTATCCAAAAAGAGTTGTATCATTGCTTTCGATTTCGGGAATTCCTCTTAGTGATACAAAATTGACTACTGAGCAAAACTGAGTCACTTGAGGGTAAATTACATGATATTATTTGAACTAATGAACTCTTTGGATCCTCTCAAATATATCCTTTGATGTTCTTTAAACTTCAGGTTCCCTCTTAGGTGACTGACAAGGAGTGCTTGTTCTAGAATATGATTTTTCTGATCTAGCGAGTTTAATTAAGTTTCACCTCAATTGAGAAGAATAATTCCAATCATGTGTTAAATGAGATTCCTAATCGAAGAGGAATTCTTATCTAATTGATGGTGAGGTACCAATTAATTTGGAGAACATTACATCTATGGAAGCAAGCAATTTCTAGTCTGAAGATGGCTATGAAGTAATGAGAAGGAAAGCAGGTCATGTCTGGGGAGAATCAGTCCTACAAATAGCTTTTCGGACCAACGACTAGAGATAGAAATGTGGTAAGCTAGAGAGTATGTGCGGTGTGAGAGAAATCTAATGCATACCTTCCTCTTTGACAATTCTAAATGTTCATGTCATACTTTATATTTTATTTGGGAAACTTGCAAGTGATGGATCATAACTTGATTCATTACCAGTGTTATTTCAATTACAGTAAACTCTCTAATTCATATATTTTTTAATTTCTTTATATTTTATTCAATTTGTTTGCAAGATAATCATCTGAAAATTAGGAGTTCAAAATAGAGATGATCTTGAGTAGTGAGAATAGTCATCTTTAGATTTTCTAAATCAATCCTCGTGGGAACGATATCTGGACTTAAAAATCCACTTTTATTACTTGTACGACCTATGCACTTGCAGTGATTTAAACCAAAATTAATTTTAATTGAAAATTGTTGCCACCACAATGAAAACATATTTTATATGTGAGTCTCAACAAGTTTTTGCCTGCTTCCTTTAGGATTAGATAATCTCTGTGTTGTGAGTGCTAAATCAATGGATTTTTGTTTATGTAAACAGTCAACAAGTTTTGATAATAGTTGTTAATTATTGAAATGAGTAAAGTTTAAGATCAATATTCTTGCCAAAGAAATTTGCTAGATTTGGACATTTTCTTTTCACTTTTTTATCAAAAATAGTTTTAACCACAATGGCTTATTTAGTTCTTGATCTTTTATAGCCCATCATAATATATTTATGTATCTATTGATCTCACTTGATCCTCAATGTTCATTTCGGGAAGTTATCACATGCCTGAAGACGAAGCAGAACTACTTGCTGGACATTAGGTTGAAGGACATTGAGAAATATGAAAGTGAGAATTCTTTGACGGTAGCTATGTTGAAACAAGTGACTGGTCATCATGTACCCGGCCCGGGGCAACAACATAAGGCCTCAAAGGCAGGAGGACCATGGAAGATTTTGGAGGCAGGTCATCGAGAAATGAGTACTGATTGAGCAACCTGTTCAAAGAAAGCCACTTTATGAGTTAGGCCTACTCTGATCACCATGGTGCAACAACATCAATTTACAGGGCATCCCAATGAGGATCCCAATGAGCACCTAGGAAGATTTCTGAGGATCGAAAACACTATTAAACTGAATGGGGTTAATCCATATATTATCAAGCTGCAGTTATTCCCCTTCTCATTGAGAAGATATATAGTAAAGTTGGTTGAGTCAATGCCATATAGATCGGTTGTGGTAGGAGAGTTGGCTGAAGCTTTTATAGAGAGGTTTTCCCCACCAGCCTTCACCTCAAAGAGAAGAAGATAGATTATAGACTTAATGAGGAAAAGCCTCTACAATGGCAGGAGTACGAGAAGCTATGAAAGAATGTCAATGCATGGGATTGATCAAATCACCCAAATGGACATTTTCTATCGTAATGAATTACTCTTCAAAGGAACTGTAGATAAAACTGTTTGTAGAGCATTCAAGAAGAGTACTGAAAAGACCAAACAACTGTGAAGGTGCTTGAAAGCAGCTATAGGACTCGATTGAGACTTGAGGGCAATGGCGGAATTGAAGGAGGAAAGGTATGATAAATTTGCAGACATGATGTTTTGATTAAAAGGCAAAGTTGGATGTGCTAATGGTAAGATGAGAACTCCAAGAAAGGAGACGCCATTCAACAAATGCGAGTGGGAATAGAAGAAGAATGAGAGAGCATAAATGCATAGTATTGAGTTTTTGCTATGAGGATACTCTCCCGAGGGTGGAGGCTGGAGTTTGCAGTGGCAATAAAGTTACCTATGACTCAAGCCTAACAACAACCTGCAGCCCACTACTCCTACATTGAGAAACCATGAAATTTGCTCTGTGGAAGTGGAGTGCATCTTAGGAGTCTGGTATGATTCAAAAATTTTCACCAACAATGTGTAACCTCTTGTTTCTGAAGGGCATGATAAAAAGCAATAAAGGTTTGGAACCATTAAAGTTCTGATGTTGTAGATCAAATATTGAACTTCTATGGAGAAACAAAGGTGCGAACATTCATGAAAAAAGAGTTTGTTAAGCTAGCAGAATTCTAGAAACAAAATGGTTTGGGCCAGACACCGATGCATCTCTAAAGAATGGGAACTCAGGTGGGGCAATAAATATCATTCAAAATCAATATGGGGATTCGCTACAGTAGACTGAAAGAATCCCAAGGGCGCTATGGCAATTACAGGAGTGGTAGAATTTCGAGGAAAAGAGGAAGAGATTAGTATTTAAGAAAGAGAGAATAAGGATGAGTGGGAAGAAGGTAAGCTGAGAACACTTGAGGTGGAGTTAAGAAAATCTGGATTTAGCTCAGGAGCTGAGATTTGAGGGAAGGGAGGTGGTGTGGTAGCCATTCCATTCACTGGAGCTGTGAAATGAGATGGATCTGATCAGTTATTCTAGTCTTGTGGTAATGAGGATTGGAAGATGAATAAGTCTTTATAGAAACATTGACTCAATCATTTATTGTATGAGTTCATGAGATGCCTGACAGAAGATTTGATGAAGGAGTGATAGACCTATATTTATGGTTCTTGCGACTTCACCATTCCAACGCACCATAGGAATTAAAATTTGGAAGAAATTGTGTGACTCTTGAGCAAGTATCAAACTTGATGCCCTTATCTGTTGTGAAGAGAGGCTAATTTTGGGGGAAGGCTTACTCATAGTTATGACACTTAGGATGGCGGACATAGTATGGCTGTTGGGAGGGAATCCTTGAAGATTTACCTGATCCAAGGTAGGAAGTTTATTTTCCCTGTGGATTTTATGGTGATTGATATGGAAGAAGATAAACAAGTACCCTTCTTGCTGGAAGGCCATTCTTGCCCACGGGAGCAGCCTTGATAGATGTAAAGAATGAGGCTCATTCTGAAGTGGGGAAAGAAAAAGTACACTTCAATGTGGTCGAGCTTGAACCAACCCTGATTTTGACAATGCTAGATAAGATTGTAGAACAAATTAGTTTCATCGATCTGAACTAATCACATGATTGTAAAATTCGGGGAATTCAATGAATAAAGAATATGAGAATTTTAGTATATTGAGAGGCTCTTGATGTTGAATATTTGAATTCTAGTCTTGAATTTAAAGAAACAGTACTCAGTCTAAAAGAGATCAGTGTAGAAAAGCGAATAGTAGTGAAGAAGGAGCGAAGTTGAAAAAGAGTTGGAAAGGGTTAATTCTAAAATAATTGTCCAAGCACTTGAAATATGCCTTACGAGGGAGGCTGAAACCTGGTGTAATCATAGCAAGCGGCAGCTGGTGGAAAGGAATATAATGATTGGAATTCTCAGAAAATATAAAGAAGCCATAGCTTGGTCAAGGGAAGACTTGAAAGGAATCAGTCCTTCAATTTGCATGCATAAAATCCTCTTTGAGGAGAATACAAAAACATCAATTGAACATCGAAAGAACTAGTAAGAAAGAGTTGTCATAAAATAGGTATTGAAATATGGCTAGAATCTGCAGGTTATCTATCTGATCTCAAACGACCTTGGGTCAGCCCGGTTCATATGGTTCCCAAAAAGGGTGGATTCACGGTCATCATAAATGAAAAATGAACTGATTCGACAAGAGCGTGACGGGGATGGAGGGTGTGCATTGATTAAGGCAAATTGAACACAACGACCGAAAAGGATCACTATCCTTTGCCCTTTATTGATCAAATCTTTGGACCAGGGTTGGCTAGACACCCTTATACGTCTTCTTAATGGATGTGCAGTTTATAATCAAATTGTCATTGCCCCCAGGACCCCGAGAAGACTACTTTTACATGTCCTTATGGCATAACTGGCACACAGAAGGATGCCGTTTGGATTATGTAATGATCACGCCACCTTCTAAGGTGTATGATGTCCAAGATGAGATTTGGAGGAAGAGGCTGAAAATTATTATGGATGACTTCTCAGTATGTGGATCTAGTTTTGAGCATTGCCTAAAAAATTTAAGAGACTATACTACAGAAGTGCCAAGACAAGAATTTAGCTCTAAATTGCGAAAAATGACATTTCATGGTAACAGAAGGAATTGTCTTGGGACATAAAATTTCTGCAGTTGGGCTAGAAGTTGACCAAGCTTAGGTTTCTATGATTGAAACTCTAATGCCACCTAATACAGTAAAGTTAGAAGTTTTGGGACATGATAGATTTTTCTGAAGATTTATCAATGACTAAAAATATTCCAAACCTTATGTAGACTACTTTGGAGAAGAGGATGCGAGTTTGAATTTGTTCGGACTCTTGCTTATGCGCATTGAAATAAAATCCGGGTTAGTTATAAGCTCCCATCATGGCAACACCGGACTAGAACAAAGAGTTTGGAAATCATGTGTGATGCCAATGACAATCTGTCGGAGGCTTGAGTTTTGAGACAAGCAGAAAATTTTCAGAGCAATATACTATGCCAGAAAAACCTTCAATGAGGCACAAGAGAACTACTCAACTAGAGAAAAGGAGATGCTAGCAATGGTGTTTGCTTGTGAAAAATTTAGACCATATATATTGGGGTCCTATGTCATCATACACACTGATCATGCAGCAATTAAGTATCTAATGGCAAAGAAAGATGCCAAACCAAGACTGATTAGGTGGGTACTACTGTTACAAGAATTTGATTTAGAAATCAAGGACGAGAAAGAAATGTGATAGCCGTCCTTGTCAAGATTAGAAAAGCTTACTGTAGAGGAAAAAATGACAGAAATTGAAGAAAATTTCCTTGATGAGAAGTTTTTTCAAGTGTCAGTCCAATCACCCTGGTATGCTGATATTGTTAATTACTTAGCTTATGGGATAATGCCACTAGATTTCAGCTACCAAATATAAAGTGAAGCCCGATAGCGAGTATAGGATGACCACTTGTTTAGAAGAGAAGCATATCAGATCATCGGAAGATGTGTTCCAGAAGATGAGCAAGGTGGGATTATTGATAAGTGTGATGCATCACCATATGGAGGGCTCTTTGCGGGGAGACGAGCGACTAGAAATTTCTCGATCGGGTTTTTCACGGACCTACTCTGTTCAAGGCGTTCTTAATGGGTTAAGCATTGTGACAGATGTCAGAGAATGGACAATAAAAACAGAAGAAATGAAATGCCTCTACAAGGGATACTAGTGGTGCAGATTTTTTATGTATGAGGGATAGATTTTATAGGACCTTTCCGCCTCGTTTGAAATCGATACATTCTCTATGTTGTGGACTATGTATCCCAGATAGATTGAAAGTATAAATTTTCAATGATATAACACAGTTGTGGGGTTTATTCAAAGAAATATCTTGAGCAGATTTGGAGCCCTAAGGACAATCATTAGTGATTATGGAAGCTATTTTGCAAACCAACTGTTTGCAAAACTCATGAGTAGATATGGAATCATACATGTTATAGGATTGGCTTATCACCCTCAATCAAGTGGACAAGCAGAAATATCCAATAGGGAGATAAGGAACATATTGGAAAAGACGATGCTTACCAGTGAGAGAAAAACTGCTCAGTCGAGTTAGATTGTGCTATTAAACACAGGATTTTAACCTCATCTGCTTATTGGAATGACCCCATACAAGTTAGTATTTGGAAAACCTTGTCATCTCCCTCTTGAGCTTGAATATAAAGTTATGTGGGCAATCAAGAAACTGAACTGTGATTTCAAAGCTGCTAAAGAGAAGAGACTACTCCAATTGAATGAACTATAAGAGCTGAGAAATGAAGTTTATGATAATGCCAGAATCTACAAAGATAAGACTAAAAAGTGGCATGATCAGAAGATTCTAAGGAAAGAGTTTAGAGTAAGAGAGCTAGTCCTACTGTACAATTCCAGGCTAAAACTTTCTAGGAAAACTCAGAGTCGGAATTGGGTGAATTAAGGTACCACGATGAATTCTGATTACCTTTGGGCGGTAACAACGAAAACCAATTATAGAGATGAGTTTAAAGTGAATTGTCAGAAGTTGAAACATTATCTTTGAGGAAGACCCATAAATGAAAAACAGTCCAATTTGAAGAGGTGAAAAGAAATGCTAAAGGAAAACATTGCGACCAAAGTCACAGCTAAAGACAAGCAGAAGCGGTACTTGGGGCAACCTGAGCAACTCTTGATTTTTACTTTTCAATGTGACTTTGTTTAATTCAGTGTGTTTTGAATAGTTTATTAGATAGAGTAGTTTTATTAGAATTTATTAGTAACCTATGTAAACATCATTTTGTTAAAATTTCACAATAATGAAGTTGCCAGGAGATTTGAAAGTCATTTTTGAAGCATTTCCAACCAAATTGAGTTATGCAGAGTTGACTACAAATGGGAGTCTACTTCCATTACTTATTCCTTGAAAATGATACATATACTAAGTTGGGGGAATGTAATTTATCTGAGTTATAGTTTACTAGTAGCTTCATTGTTCCTTTATTGCATAGTTGTGTAATAATCTACGTGTCTGATAGATATATGTTGAGTTGACTTAATTGAAAATCTAAGTGTTACTATTCGTGCTTGAATTAAGATTCTTCAATATTGATAGACTTATATTCACAAGAATTAACTAAATTTGCAGAAATAAAATGGGGTAAACAAGTAAAATTTTACGCTTGAAGAGAAAACTCCTTCTCAATGTCGAGACATCGGCAGCTGATGTCGCGATCTTAGGTTCCAAAAATTTCCCAATGTAGCGACATTGCCCCAATATCCGCAAACATCAACAATTTAATGTCCTTGACATCATGATTATAAAGAAGCGACATAAATTAACATTACAGCGATGTCGTAACATCAAAACTTAATGTCACAACAGTATGGCAGTGTCGTGACATTGAAATTCCAATGTCGTGACATCAATTGAAGTTAATAAGAAAGAAAACGCAATGTCGCGACATTAAAACTCCAATGTCACGACATCAAGTCAATGTCGCGACATCACAACTCTAATGTCGTGACATTGCACTGAGTCACTTAGAACATTAAGTCAATGTCGCGACATTGACAACTACAATGTTGCAACATCACGGTTAGGGCAACCTACCTATATAAGGATACACTTCGTGGAGATTGTCAAATTCAAATCAAATCTTTCAAGCTTTCTAACCCTAGCTTTCTCCAAATCTCCCTAAAGCCAAGCAATGTTGAACCCTAACTCTCCGACCCTTGACAAAGTGGTAGGAAGCGTGGTAGAAGAAGTTACGAGATAGAGGCGAGGAAGGGAACAAGAAGCACTACTCTAGGAGGTAGTTCCTAAAGAAATTGAGGTTGTGGTGGAAGGAGGCGGGACCTTCTTTACTCGACAAGGGAGAAGAGGCTTTCAAGAAGGTATGTGGAAGAGAGAGGCTTCAAGCATTTCGTATCACCATTCAAGAGAACAACGCCTAAAAACACCTAGTATTTTTATAAAATTTTTATTATGTGTTTAGGGTATAAATTGAAAAAGACAGCTGGGGATTTTGAGATTATTGTTAAATGTTAAATGATAAATGATTGATTTTGATACAATGAATGAACCTTGAATTTACCCAAGTGTTAAGGGCAGAATGGGAAAAATTATCAAATGAGGACCTAAGGGTCATTTATGATAAAGAAAATATGTCTAAGTGTGAATAGTGAGAATTGAAGTGCAAATAAGAAAGTATATATGGAGTTAGCATATGGCAAATTAGGAGAACTTAACTCAAAAATGGGTTTTAAGGCCAAACATGGCCTTATGATGTTAAGTGACTAAGACCACCTTTGGTCTATTGAATGGCTATTTGTTAAAAACGTATTTGGAGATTGAGAAAAGCTAGGGTTTTGGTGAAGATCGAATTGGTGTGGAACTTGCTCTTTGATGCAAGATCTTCTGAGAATTTCAAAGGAGAATTTAGAGGCGAGAAGTTTCAAGAGATTCAAAGTAAGAACACAAACCCTAGAACTCTTTTCTTATGTTTGGATTTGGGGAAAAACCCTAACCTTATGTAAAGGTGATTTTGATTGGTTGTAGATCAGTTTTGGGGTTGTGTTGGGTTGAGTTTTGAAGTGTATTGTTGGTTGGTATTGGTTTGGATTGGTTTTGAGGAATAATTGTAAAAAGGAAAATATTGTGTTTTCAAAGGAGTTGCTATCAAATTTTTTTCAAAAACCCTGTTCTTGTTTTTGCTATAGGTTAAGTTATAACCTTCCAATTGGTAAATAACCATAAGAGCTAGGCTACATATGTACTTGCAAACTTGTTATTTTATTACTTATTATACCTTCTTAAAACGCAAAAGCATGAAGGGACAGGAGCAAATTTTATCTCTAAGGCTCCCAAATATGGGCTTAAAGGTGAGTTTCGGGTAGCTCACGGGTATGCTCTGTTTTGGGTGTAGTTGTGGTGTTTTGGCCATAAGTTGATTTTCACTCATCAAAATTGAGTGATTAAAAATTATGGGTAAACTAAACTCTAGGGGAATAATTTGCTTAGAAAGTGTAATTAAATTGTAACCACAAAAACTTCCCGGAAATGTCAAAGTGGAGTATGTGCGAGATTTTTGTTTTCAAGTAGAGTAGTCTAGATGTAAAATGCAATAACTTGAGTTTTGGTGATCCAAATTGGATGATTCCAATTGCAGAAGAAACCTTAGAACCATAGATTAAAATGAGTTAAGGAAACATTACCAATTTATGGAGTTAAGACCCCAGAAATTGAAAATAACAGTAGGTTATCCAGTGAGCTGGGCATATCGACTAAATTGGCATTAAAATGCCGTAACTTGAGTTTGGGTGATCCAAATGAGATGATTCCAATTCCTACTGAAAATAGACTCATAGAGCTATCATTTTCTTGAAGGAAGCATGAGAAAAATATGGCTCATGTGTCCCCAAAAAAATTTTCAAGTGAAGGAGTATTGGGTAGACATCAACCCTAACCAAAAATCCTAGAATGCACAACTGATTTTTCTTTCTTGTGTTGTTATTTAATTGTGACATATTTTTGATGGATTAGGGGTTGGTGATGAGGAAGATTGACCCAAGAACGGGATTCCGAGGATAGGAATCGAAGAGCGACAACCTTTTTGAGTTTGTTCTTCAATCTCTCTTTTGTTTCAAATTTGTGAAAGTTTGTTCTACACTCTTCTTTCATTGTTTCAAAATTGATTGTGAAATGTTATGAAATATTGAAATGATTTATGATAAATTGCATATTGATTTGTTTTAAATTGATTTGAGACAACCGACTATGAAATAAATTGCATATGAAAATTTGCATGAGTGTTGAAAAAACAAATTATTGTATCCAAATGTATATACATTATTGTAAATTGTATTAAATGATTTGAATTCCTTTAAAGAATGCTAGCAGATTAAATTCGAGTTAAGGATACAGCGATATACCAATAAGGGTCAAATTAGCGATGCTGGCGAATGTAATGGCGTGTCACTCGATCCGTAGCCCAGCGGGCGGTATCGGCGGTGTTCACATGAAGTGATTTTAATAACCGGTCGTGACCAGTGGACCGTCTTGTGTTATAAAACCGTTTATCACCAGGCCTACTTGAGGCCCCCGCAGAATTTGTGCGGGTGGTCGTTATCTTATGCCACTTAGAAAGCATAGTTAAATTCGATAAAGCGAAATGATAATAAGATTGAAAAGTGCATAATTTGTGATTTGAATGATTTAGTGCATATGGTACAAAACTTGAAGTAATCGATAATTATAGCTGAATGTAAATGAAATGAATATATATATATATATATATTGTGCACGTGGTCATTGAAAAATAATACAAAAAGCATTGTTTATAAACATTGCATGAATTGATTTAAATTGAAATGAAGGAATTGTATAGAACCACTAAGCATGAAAATGCTTAGCATTATTTTGTCATCTAGCAAGTATCAAGTGAACAAGTATGAGGACAAAGACCGCAGAGATTTAGAGTCAACGTCAAAGTTTCGCGGTGTCGAAGTAAAGATCCGACCATGCATTTATGAAATGGATTTGACCATTTTGTAAACTCGATTTTATTTTGTAAATGTTTTGATATTGAAAACTAAATGTATTTATAATGATACGATTGAAAGGGCATATATTCATATTGTACAATTATGGGATTTATCCCAAAATGATGGGCCTACCGCAAATGTTTTGATGCATATTATTATATATTCTACAGTACACGAAAAAACGTATTTGTATTTGTATCAGTAGCGCTAGAGTTTACATATTATTTTGATTTCAGAGCTACAGTTAAATTGCTAAAATGGTGTTTGATTATATCTTAAAAGTAAAAGTATTGGTAGTGCAATGGACACTACAAATATTTTGGTATCAGAGCTATAGTTAAATTGTTAAGAAAAAAAAAGGTGTTACAAGGAAGTGGAACAAGGGTGGGGGAGACAGTGAGACTGACACACGAAGCCCCGAAGGAGAAGCGTAGTGAGGTTTGCCTTGACTTTGGAGCGGGAAAGACCTGACGTGCTATGTCAAGGGGAGATGGATCCCTTTTAGGGAAAGGGCCATCTCCTAAATCTTGGGGCTCAGACAAGTGGGGGAGTGCGTAAAGTATGAGCAGCTCTAAAAGAACCCAAGCTTTGAAGAGATGCGAAACAGAAACTCACGAATGGTTTGAAACGATGGCAAAGGACGAGACCATCTGCACGCCTACATCAATAGGGGATCTTCTTTGAAACTAACAAGGTATGGTTCTACCTTATTAATCCGATGTTTTAAGCCTTGAAGCACATCTCAAGCGTGAGACGAGGACCGTGCATTACTCTTTGTATCTTGTTAGTAAAAACTTTGAACTTGATGTGGGGAGAAATTGTTAAAGAGTCCGTGGACTATCTTTGAGAACAATGTCTCAAGCAACATCCCCCAGCCCGCCTTGATCACCCTCTTGTGAATCAAGAGGGGAATAACAGCGGTAGGAGATGAAGAGAAGAGCTCGAAAGCCTCTCCTCTCACTCTCATTGGAGTCCTCAAAAATCTAGTAGAGGGTGAAGAAGTAGAGAATGGAAAATAAGAAGAATAGAGGAGCGACCTAGAGGGAAGCAATCCCTATAGTAGGGTGAGGAAGGTTTGTAAATAAGGAAATGGGGTTTCGAAGATTACCTGGCTTATTCTTCCCACCATTGCCTGAAGAGGCAAATAGCTCCACTATCGGAACTAAAAGCGAGAGTAATAATTTAAAGCGAAAAGAGATTAAGCGATTCACGACGCTGGTTTTGATGAAGGAGATGAGAGAAGAAATGAGAATAAGGGATGAGTAGCTCAGGGAAGAGCTGAGGTTGAGAGATAATAATCAGGCTGCTGAAAACAAGAAAAGAAAAGAGAACTTAGCAGCACACATCCAGCAAAGAGATGAGGAGTGGAAAGAAGAGTTGTACAGAGGGATGGGGCTCTTGGGCGAGCTAATAGAGAGGAAAGGGCTTTTATAGCGTGAGTTGAAGAGATATCAGAGTTGATGGCTTATGGAGATAAAGGGAAAAGAAGATGGAACAAAATGCGCTCCAAAAGGCATAAGCCTTTGGGTACCTATATAAAGAAACCTTAAAGGAAATCCAAAGCTACCATCCCGGAAGAATGATGAAGAACTAGAGTCCTACTAAACACAGGGAGCGTAGACGAAAATGCTGGTGAACAAAACATAATAAAGATGTATCAAGCCCGGGGTGAATTTGAAGGATCTACGAATTCTATTGGGAAGGCGGAATAGGCTAATCGAGGCAACATCTTCTAACAGTGGTATCTCTTAATGAGGAGAATTAGTTCAACTAGTAAACCAGGAATCCTCGATCCACTGGTCGCTCCTCTCTGACCAGGGTATAAGTTGAACCGGTGAATCTCGAAGCCCTCAAAATCCCAAAGAAAGAAGAAATGAACTCTATCTTGCTCATGGGAAATCCATCATTGTAATTACATTCTCACATAAAAAAACGATTTCTAAATTTTGTTTGCAAATTTTCTTATTCTTCTTATTTTCTTTTAATTTTATCTTGAGATCTATAATAAATATGAAGTTTGTGATTTGAGAATAATTGAGATTCGGTTGCACTTAATTCATAACTCTTTGAGATGAAAAGATAACAAGGCAAAACTCTGAATTGAAAATGGGCTCGATAGCTAAAACAAGATTTTTAGTTGTGATGTCGAGATAGATAAGCTAAAAATTTTAGAATGCGAGAAAAGCTGAAATTGAGGCAATGTTAATAAGGCTTTAATTCTAGTTTGATTGAACGGTATAGTTCAAAAAGCGACTAAACTAACATTGGTCATAAGTACCTTGAAAGCGATTATGCTTGGGTTAGGAACACTTTATTGGACTTACTATCGGTAATCTGAAAAGGTCCTTGAACTTGATGCATTATTATTCAAGAGTGAAATCCTAGGCATTACAACGAAATGATTTGGAATCATCCTTGGACCAGTTTGGGCCCCTTTCAAAAGCCTACCCTTTCATATCTTTATTAAGCATACGCTTTAATGCAACGATTTGAGCACAAAATGCCATTTTTATCATCAAGCTACAAGAAGAGCCTTAAACCTTCCTTAAGTCTCACCTTACAGCAAAGAACCTTGGATTTACCCAAAACTCCATATTAGTGCAAAAATGATCAAGAGGATAAGTTTGGGGGAGTACGAATTTGAATTGAAATGAAGGAGGAGAATTAAGGATGTGGAAGGAAAACAATTGAGAAAGAAGTTGTTCAAAAGAGGTGCATAGCAAAAACCGAGAAGCTGAAAAATATGTAAGTTTTAAGGAGGTGTGATTTTTGCCTTGTAGCCTTCTTACCTTAAGCAATTAAGTCCTTAGGGGTGTTCTACACCTTGCACCCAAAGGCTTTGCTCCTTAGGGGTGTACAAATTTGGATAGGTTTTGCTCCTGAAGGCAAATCAACTAACTCCCACGTTTGAGTCTTTAAAATAGATTGAAGCTCAGTTTTAATGGCTTCTTTACAAGGTAATGCGTCAAAGAAGAATAGCTTCAAAATAAGAGGACGGTTCATTTTCAATCAAATAAGTATAATAATCATCTCCAAAGGAAACCTCTTTTCTATCTCTTACTCCTTCTCAAATCATCATGAGAGCTTTCCATATCATCCATAGTAGTGGGCACATGCTCATCATATGAGTTTTCTATATCATCCACAATTGTGGGTGTATGAGAAATTTTTTCAAAAAGTGGAAAAATATGTTCAAAAAATTCAGCATTTTTTGTCTCAATAATAGTGTTGCATTCTAGAACATCGCTTTTCAAAACAAGAAATCTATAAGCCGCATTATTTCTAACATACCCAATAAACATGCAATCAGAAGTCTTTGATCCATTTTTCTCTTTTTAGGATCGGGTAACATAACCTTGGCAAGACACTACTCAAATATTTGGAGTTAGGTGCATGACCTTTCCATAACTCATAGGTTGTCTTACTAGTTTTCTTGTATGGAATTCTATTTTGTAGATGACAAGAAGACAATATGGCTTCACCCACAGATTATCAAGAGCTGAATTGCTAACAAGTAGAGAATTCATCATCTCTTTAAGAGTCTATTCTTCTTAAACTAACTCCATTTGACTCAAGTGAATAAGGAGGAGTCACTTCTGAATTATTCCTTCATTTTCATAATAATCATTTAAGGGACGTGTTAGCCCCCTCTATCAGATTGAATCCTTTTGATTTTCCTATCAAGTTGATTTTCGCCCGGCACAGCTTAAGAACATATTAAATGCTTCATCTTTATTTCTAAGCAATTAAACTCTAGTGAACCTAGAATAATCATTAATGAAGGTTACATAAAATTTCTTACCTCCTCTAGTCATAGTTTCTTTCAAATCTCTTAGATCGGAATGAATAAGTTCTAACAGTTTTGTTTCTCTAGTCACTAAGCTACATGTCTTTCTAGTTAGCTTAGAGGTGGCATATATTTGACATTTAGCAACTGCGGAAGTAATCAATATTATTGATAGGCTAGAGTTTGCATTTTCTTAATGTATCCACTACTAACATATCCTAATCTAGCATGTCATACATCATAGGTCAACGAGTAAGCGAGAAGAATAAGTTCCATTTCCTTAACTTCAAATACTGAGCCTGACTAGTCTCGTTCTGAAACCCTTTTCCCCGAAAAAAAAAATTAATTTTTGGCATTACAATCCTATCATATTCAAATGACACTTTAACCCCCATCTTTCCAAAGAGAGCAACTGAAACTAAATTTGCTCTAATATTGGGAACATGTAGCACATCATTCAAAGCCAGAGTCTTTCCCAGAGTAATCTTCAGCATGACTTTGCCTTTTCCCCGGGACTTGAGTAGTGTGAGAGTCACGAGGTAGACAACCTTTTCTTCATCCCTACTTGAGTGTAGTAGGCAAAAGCACTCTGTTGCACAGATATGCCTTGTGCACGAGTCTACTACGATTCTTGGAATTGGTCACCATATTAGCTTGTGAAACAGCAATAGCTAATATGTCTGCATCTCCTTGACTAAGTTGGCTTTTGGAGGGGATTCCACTGCTTCCGGTTTTACTCTCTTTTCGCCTTTGGGGTGCATGATGGCCCTGGTTTTCGACAAATAACAAGTCCTTTCTTTTTAAAGTATGGGTTTAGAAATTTTGGGTTTGTTATCGAGGAGTTTTGAGCTCTATGTTGACTATTGCTTTTTTGAGTCAGGTTTGGACGAGTTTGCCTTGGTGGTCGATTGTTTTTGCTTTGGTTTTACTCTTTGTGGTTTGTATCTCTTCTATGATAATTTGAGTAATCGGAAGCAGAGGCGAGAGACAAGCGTTGTTTGTGTTTTTAATTGTTGTTTGTAGTCACTCCACACTGAGTCGGGTAGTTTCTCTATCAACAATCTGCTACAAGCTAATTCACAGTAGTTATTTTTATTATAGTTCTAGACTTCGGCCAATTTATAGTACTCATTGATTTGAGTTTTATGCCCTTGTTGTCTACCATTTCCATTTGTAGTAGTTTCTACAACAAATTTTCTTACCAAACATCCTCAGCCCGATTAATATTTTCTGAGCATTGATTCCCATATAACCTTTGCTTCCTTGTAGGCACAATAGACATCAAATAATTTGTTAGACAGTGTAGTTAGGATAGAATGTCAACAAACCTTGCTTGCGTGTATCCAAGCCTCAGTGTTGGCATGCATGTTTTTAGTGGACAGCAGCCATGCCACTCCATGCATGTATAAGGTGGAATATATGTGTTCTGCGGCGACAACGAGTCACGGAGCAATATGAGGAATCCGGCCTTGATGAAATTTTGTAAACTAGGTCTGTTAGGAATTAAATTCATAAAATTTGTTGTTGCGAATCTGTTTTTGAATTTACTCTTATTTCATAGCCAAACAAAATAAAAATTTGTAAGACCCGAGAAAATTCCAATTTTCTAAAAAAAAGCAAAATCGTAATTTCGGTAAAAATTTGAAATCTTTCTAGATCTCGGATGACCAAACGGACTTCACCGTTGGAATCGTCTCATGAAAATCTAGCTGCATGTCGAGATTTCGTCGGATTCGAGATAGTCGAGATTTGCACATTTTTCGAGGCAGAAATTGTCAGGTGGTAAAACAACATGTGATGTGACAAAAGTCACCTAATACATGTACTCTTGTGACACCCCTGTTTGCAAGATTAGAATGATGAAACGGGACGGCCTAGACGGTGCCAAGAGTGATAATCTAGAATAAGGGATTCATAGAATTATGAAATGTTAATGAGGAAAGACAAAGATAAGCAGTGTTCATCTTTCTTCAAAGACCAAAAAATGTGCGGGAGAGGAAAATTGATCGGTGGCTAGATTTTGATTTTTTAGAGAGAGAGAGGCACCTTCCATAGGATTAGGCAATCGGATGCGTCGGTTTCGACGGAGTAAAACAAAGCGTTACATGCGGCGAGGGCTACGCATGGACACCGATTTGGTGGAGTTCCGACAACTCCAAGAGGTAGGGATCTTTTCCTACTTGCATTAATCTTTGGCTAAGAGCCATGTAAATGGTTAGGAATGTTCTGAGGCTTGTTTTTAGCCATAAGCTAGGTCTCAAAAGCTTTGGGAAGCTTTAGTGGAGAAAATTCTATTTGTGTGGTCGTGAACAATAACTTTGATGATTTCCTTTGTTCACGTGAATGGTGACCACGAGAAATTTTGGTGTGAAAATGTGTTGGGTTGAGTGATTCAAAATGAATTGCTCGTGTTTGTTATTTAGCTCATGTGAGCTAATTTTGGTGAAATTGATTGTGAATTTACATAACATGATTTATGTGATTTAATTATGTTAATATATATGCATGTGAATATATTAGCATGAATGTTTTGAGATTGGCAGCATTCTATATGCACTGGGGCAGCCTACAATATTAGGTGTGAGTGCATGGCATGAGGGAGTGAAAGAAAACGGAAATGTTTGTGAAAGGAATTTCAAGGAAGATTTTCTGAAGAATTGCCTTGGAGAGTTGTCCAATAGATCACTTCGGATGAGGACCATGACTGTTTCGGATAAATATCCAACAATTCGCCTCGGAGGGTGAGTCAATATTTTTCACCCAGAAATTCGGTAGTGAGTTTTCGAACAAAAGCTTTTGTTTTGGCGGGTATTACTCATATTGGCTTAGGCATGTGTGAGGGAGTCGGTGAGGACTCGAGACATGGGTTTGGGCATGTAGACATTCGAGTAGGTTCATGAAATTGCTTGAATGTGATTGTTTGCCATGCTGCGATGCACTTAGGTGGGAGTAGCCCATGTGAAATTTTCTCTATTGGGCTTTGCTCACCCTGTCGAGGGATCACCATTTCAGGTACAAGGAGCGATCGGGAAGGCGACACTCATTAGGCGGATTTGAGAAGAAAGCGAGTTATTGTCTTTGGGTATTGATTTTTGTATAACATGTATTAAATTGTAAATTTTAATATATATGTTGATTTAGGAAATGATAGCAAAAACTCTTGAACCATGTAATATATTTTGTTAGGATATATATTTTGTGAGTATTGATGCAGGAGCCCAAGTGGCCATTATTTTACTCGCATGTAGACCCTGTGTGGCATTGTTGATTATTGGGATGGGCTATACCTTGGGTAGAGCTCCTCGTACAAAGGAGACTCTACCTGATTTTCGTGAGTGGTGTCGGGTTACCCAACATTCACGAGTATTCCGCGGGTTGTCAGGTTGTCAACGGACACCCCGGTTTTGGGGCGTCAGCAGGTATCGAGCTTGAACAAGCGGTTACCTAGGGAGCTCAGGAGTGGGTGATCCTTAAGTTTAGTCCACGATACAGGCTTCACGGAAACTGAATATCGAGCTAAGGTAACGATTACCTTGGGAGCTCGGTGGGTGTAGAGCTTAGGTAAATGAAAACCTAAGGATTGAGGGACTTGGGCTTAGGCCATGGTCATTAAGGTGTAAGAACATCACAGCTTGGTATAGCTCGATGTTAGGGTTTAGGTATGTGATTACTGAAACGGTACGGGACGGGTTAGAACACTACATGCACTATGTTTTATGTGATTGTGTGATTGTTGTGAATGTTGTGTGAATTGTGTGCTTAGGTAAATAGCACATAGGAAAAAAATAAAATGTTGAACACTAGGGTTAGTGTGAGAACAAGTGTTTGAGAAATTTTGGGCAAATAGTCCAGAATTAAATGAAAACAAAAATGGTGTGAAGAAAAAAAATATTTAAGGTTTTACAGTGTGTAAAACTAGAAAAAAGAAAAAGGAAAAAATGGGATAAAATAAATTTCAATAAATTTATTTGGGATTTGTGGAAAATGAAAAAAAAAAAAAAAAAAAAAAATATATATATATATATATATATATATATATATATATATATATATATATATATATATATATATATATATATATATATATATATATATATATATATATATATATATATATATATATATATATTTATTTATTTATTTATTTATTTATTTATTTATTTATTTATTTTGGGTAGTTTTTCATTAGCGAGGAATGAAAAAAGTAAGTGAAAAAAAAAATATATATGCTCGAAGCTGGCTGGATGGGCTCTTGCCGCGGGTCCGCGATACAATGGTGTATCGTGCACCAACAGTCTGGCGTCGCGATAGCAGGCCACGCCCCGCAACCGCGGCATCGCGAGCCGCAATACGGTGTCGGCCTACTCGCGGCGCTGAAGCGGCCGGGCGTAATCACGTCTAAACTTTGTATCGTGGCTGAAGGCGGCTTTTGTATCGCAAGATGGCTGCGATACAAGCTGTGACATGGCCACGGTGCGCCACGATACGGCGCTTGGGGCTGCGACACGAGCGGCAGCGCGCGACACGGCGCTCGCGCATGGCTTTGGTGCTGGGTTGTGTTGCGTCTGAGACGCGACACGATTCGGGAAGCAATGTGATCTGGCGCGAGGGAGCGCGCGAGGCGCACGTGCACGCGGTGATACTACGCCTGAGCTCTTGTTTCTGGCAAGACCGGGCTGCGTTCTGGCCTTGGTGTCTTGTGCACTATGCATGAAGGAATTTGGGCGGGGTGTGCACCTGGTGCACCCAACCAGTTTTGGACTGAGTGCACTATTTCAGTCACTGTTTGGAACACTATTCATGAGCACTGTTCACGAGGTTTTCAAAAATAATAATAATAATAATAATAAAATTAAATTAAATTTAAAAATTAATAATAATAAATTAAAATCAAATCAAATGAAATAAAATCTTTTAAAAATTTTCTAAAAAATGAAATTATTTTGTTGATTTGATTTAATATATGAAATATGGCCTTACGTACTTATGAATGCATGGACGTGTCAAAATATTTTTTTAATATATGAATAGTGTCTCGAGGCTGTGTTTATGCCTTAGAGATACTACATTGAATTTTAACTTGCCATTTGACTTATGTAGATGGCTAGTCGAGGGCGAGGACGTAGAGGGCGTCCACGAGGTACTGGTCAGGCACCACCAGTATTTGACCAGCAGGCCTTTGTTGAGGCTGTAGGGACTAGAGTGGCTGTTGTGCACATGCTAGTGTAAGCGGGTAGTCAAGGAGGGTCAGGAAGTAACCTCCCGAGGTTTAGAGGCACATCATCTCAGGCATTCCAGGGGAGGGAGATCCGATGGTGGTAGACCATTGGTTCATGCGGTCGAAGGTGTTGGGGCCATGGAATTACCTCGACCACGACCCGAGGATGAACTAGTTGCATTCCGGCTAGAGGGTGAGGCCAGTGTGGTGGAGCTGATGAAGACCTCACAGGGACCTAGATGATGACAGGATTGGGGTTGAGACCTTAGGAGCCCTTGTATGTGAGTTCTCCCTAGGGTTAGGGCGAGGATAGGATAATATGTCATGGTTGCGAGTTAAGTCTCGGGATTCTACTCAGTGGACTTGAGGATCATAGACATGTCGGAGGTTGAAGCGTCATCACATTGGATGGATTGGTGGCGACTTCTGAGGTCGTTATCGATTGTGAGCGTGGGAGGTTCTAGCCTACCTGCGAGACGTGCTCGTGTTGTATTTCAAGGGGACAAGCATAATATTTTACCCCCAGGCTGATATCTACGAGGAGTCCGGTGTCGGTGGCCGAGTTGGTGGGTTGGCCTAGCAAGCCTTACAAGAGAGGACCGGTGAGACTAGACTTAGATCTACCTCGAGTAGTTTGCGAGTATGAGATGTTTTCAGGATGAGCTCACAGGGATTGCCTCCGCGAGGTTGAGCACCGGTGTCGAGTTACACCTGAGTTACTTCGCCCGCATCTCTATGACTCGCATAGGATGGCAGTTGAGTTGTAGGAACTTAAAGTCCAGTTGAGCTCTTTGGACAGGGTTCGATGGAAGCCGAGCACTTCACCATGGGAGCGCCGGTTATTGCGAAAAAGAAGGACAAGACCCTTCAAGCGTGCATTGATTACGGGCGGTTGAGCAGGGTTATGATCAGAATCGGTACCCATTGCTAGAAGTTGTGATTTGTTTGATCAGTTGAGAGGGAATCTACTCCCAGATAGACCTTAGCGCTGGTTACCATCAATTGAGGTTAGAGCGAATATCCCTAAGGCGGCGTTTAGGGCGCGTTGGAACTTTGAGTTTACAGTGATGCCCTTTGGATTAACGAATGCACCAACAGCATTCATGGACCTCATGCATAGGGTATTCCAACCCTATCTAGATCAGTTTGTTATAGTTTTCGTGGATGACATTTTAATCTACTCCCAGTCAAAGTGGGAGCATGAGTATCACTTGAGGATCATTTTACAGTTGTTGAGAGACCGTCAGTTGTACGCCAAGTTCAGTAAGTGTGAGTTTTGGCTGCGAGGTGGGGATTTTTGGGACCGCGTGGTGTCGGCATCGAATCGGTGGACCCGGAGAGAGGTCGGCGGTGATGAGTTGGGAGAGGCTGAAGTCAGTCTTCGAGATAATTAGTTTCTTGGGATTGGCTTGGTACTACAGGAGATTCATTGAGGATTTCTCCCGATTAGCGACACCTATGACGAGATTGACCCGGAAGGAGGTCAAGTTTGATTGGGATGACCGATGCGAGGAGGCATTCCAGGAGTTGAAGAGGAGGCTTACTCTGCTCCTATCATGATAGTCTGAACGGGGACGGGGTATCTGATGTATTGTAATGCCTCGAGGCGGGGATGGGATGTGTTTTGATGCGGTCGGGAGGGTAGTAACATAGTTCCGTCGGTTGAAGAATCATGAGCGAATTACCCCACACGACATGGAGTTGTTGGCGGTAGTAGTCTTGCAGATATTTGGCACATTGCCCATATGGCGAGGAGTTCGAGGTGTACTTTCGGACCCCTTGAAGTCTTAAGTATATTTTCAGCGTGAGACCTCAATATGAGGCAATGCAAATGGATGGAGTTCTAGAGGATTATGACTTCACTTTTGCATTACCATCTAGCCAAGGTAAATGTGGTGGGCGATGCGCTGGTCGGAAGTCACGGGGGTATTGGCAAGTGGCTTCCGGGAGTGAGGTGGATGCTCGAGACTATGGGACGGTTGGGCTACGATCTGTGGCTTGAAGCACGAGGAATGCGTTAAGAGGGAGTTTAGTGGCTACTACCGAGTCACTATTGAGGCGAGTGATTGAGTCGAAAGTTGGACGAGAGATAGTATCCATCGGGGGCCAAGATGCGATCAGTGCAATTGGCGAAATTTGGGCTAGTTCACGCAGATGGTAGTCTTCGGTATAGAGGATGGGTAGTGGTTCCCCAGTTGACCGATTTGAGAGAGGAGATTCTCAGGGAATTTCACTGCTCTCGATTTGCTATGCATCCAAGTGTCACGAAGATGTACCAGGATCTTCGTTGATAGTACTACTGTAGCGGAATGAAGAGACATGTAGGAGACTTTGTTCAACGATGTCTCACGTGTCGACCAGTTAAAGAAAGTGAGCAGGTATCCATAGTGTCGGATAGGGACCAGGGTTTCGGCGCACTTTTGGAAGAGTTTCCAAAGGCTATGACACTGGTAGACCCGAGTGCGACTTTCCACCCGCAGACGGATGGTCGGTCTGGGGACTATCTGGTGTTAGAGGACATACTCACGAGCATGCGTCTGGATCGTAAAATTGGCCCAGGAAGAGCACTTGCCCTTAGTGGAATTCGTCTACAACAACATTTATCAAGGCGGTATACAGATGGCACCATATGAGGCATTGTATGGGAGGCCATGCAGATCACCGATATGTTGGACCGAGGTGGGAGAGAGCTCCGTGGATACGATTTGATTAAGGAACACTACTCAGGGGGTGGCTTGATGCGACGGCGTCTTCTCCGCATTTCGAGGCTTTGTAGAAGAGCTATCTGGATGCGGCGTCGACCATTAGAGTTCGAGGTTGGAGATCACGTCTTCTTGAAGGTGATGCTTAAGAGATGAGTGGTCGAGGTTCGTGGCTTGAGGAAGTTATCGTCGAGGTTCATTGGGCGCCGAGATGCTGGGAGAATTAGGCACTATAGCTTCTGGGTTGGCTACTTAGCCTAACATGTCGAGATTGTCCGAGGTATTTCACATCTCCATGCTCGGGAGGTACACTCGGATCCGACTCATGTAGTGGATTGGGGAGAGATTGAGTTGACAACTGATGGGACCTTCGAGGGAGACCAATATGCATTAGATAGTCGGGATCGGGTTTTGCGGCCTTGAGCCAGTGGAGCTAGTGAGGGGTGTTATAGCGGCTGCAGGTGGAGTGGAGAGTCAACATGGGAGGCGCGGACACGTGCGAACACCTATCCCTTCTTGTTTAGGGATGAAGGTACGTGGTTTAGTCGTTTAGTACTTAAATGACTAGTTTACATGCATGGGGTAGTGCACGTTGCATATGCATGTGAATGGTTGTGATTGTCCAGAATTTCGGGACAAAATTCCTTTTAAGGAGGGGAGAATGTAAGACCCGAGAAAATTCCAATTTTCTAAAAAAGGGCAAAATCGTAATTTCGGTAAAAATCTGAAATTTTTCTAGATCTCGGATGACCAAACGGACTTCACCGTTGGAATCGTCTCCCGAAATCTAGCTATCACGTCAAATTTCGTCGGATTCCGAGACAGTCGAAATTTGCACGTTTTAAGTACGGTATCGGGTGCGCGGGTAAGCGACACAATGATGTGACAAATCCATTGATTTGCACTAAAATCGAGTTTTCGGCCCATTTCTTGTACACGCGAGGCCTCCCCTTTTCTCATGTCATGTACAAACCCATAATTGGGTTTTAGTATATAAACCCAATAAAACCTCTTGTATTTTTTCCACGTGGGACTACATCTTTTTGAAAACTAAACTTTACTAACAATATATTCATCATATAATTGGACATTAAAATTCCCATTTCATTTTTAGAATTGATACGTGCTTGACTCCATCATATATGAGTGGAAGCCACTGACATCATTATTCGATAGAATAACAAGAAAAACCTGATAAGTTGGCGAGCATTATCTTAATTAACGAATCGTGTGTTTATTGATAGAAGTAGGTATATTAATTTAAGATATCATTACATAAAACCTATTATAAAAATTGATATTCAACTAAAGTTCACAAAGGCTTGTGATCAAATTATGAATATTTTTATAAGCCCTTTTAAATTTCAAGAATTTTTTTTTCTTTGATTTCTATTCACTTTACATATTTGTAGTACTTTGTTCTTACAAGAATTCCTGGTTTTCCTATATGCACATTCCATGCCACCCCATAATTACCACTTGAGTCATGCTTGAAGCGCTTAAATTTCAAGATTTTTAGAAGTGTATTTCAAGATTTGAAGAAATATATGAATGCGCTTATGAAATCTTTCTTTATTCCCTTGATATCATGAAACAACTTGAGAGAAGATGTAAGTTCTCTACTTGCTTCTAATTCGTTTTCTAAGTTTTTCTTCTTGCTATTTTTTTCCCTTTTGATTTAGGAAGTTCAACAAAGATCCTCTAGGTCGGTCTAGCAACTGGATTTAATAATCAAGTACTATGGAGATGTGAGAACTTGTTCTTTAACTACTATTACTCTATACATGATTTAGCTTTCATTATCTAACAAAAAATTGTTGTTACACTTTGCATTAAATTTATAAAAATGCTCGAAAGACTAACTTTTTCACTCTTTCACTTGGATTTACATCATGAAAGACAGGTTTTATTTATTAGATTTGTTTTATTTCTTGAATTAATAATAAGATTACGATTTGATCTTTATGATATTCACAGGAGAAATATATTATCAAGAAAAGATTTACAAAAGAATAAATATTTTCTATAGAATTACGGGTTTTATTTGTGAAACCTTGTAGGATTGATTGAACATTTTGTAGTAGGAGAAGAATTGTTCAAATTTTGTTACTTTTTAATGATGTTATTTAAACATTAATAATTTATTTAATTTATATTTGTAAATAGATAAGTTTTAATTTCTATTGGTTCCAATTGGCCAAAAATATTTTGAATTGATATAAGTGGATTATTAATCAATATAGAATTCTTTTTACTAATTTTTTAAACTATCTATAAAATTCATTCATTGATTTGAATCGTTTTCTTTGACAAATACTTTATTGATGATGTAATAAACTACACATTGATAAATTAATTAATTATTGAATCCTCGTTACTTTATTTATAGCAACATCTTACTTAATAAAATGGTTTTTATTACATTTTCTATCTGATTAAATTGGAAAAGGTCAGATTTCTTATAGTGAAATATATACTTAAATTGTAAAAATTAATATGATTGGTTGTTAATTTCCATTGGGCACTATTATTTTATATGCATGAAAACCCTTTTTTTACTATAGAGATTGGGAAAAAAATGAACCTTTTATTTGGATATGCCTATGAGTCCAATTTAACATATTCATATCCAAATTGTGGAACCTTAGCCTCATTTTTTCAAAACTTTTTCTCAGTTTGCCTCTTTTTCTTAAGCAAGAAGAGATGATTTTTTGGTCATTATTGGCTTGAAATCACCTCTCTACACCTTTTCATTTTTCCTTTCTCCAATAAGTGGTTATTTTTATCTGATTTAGGTTTTGATTTGTTTTTCGGAGATTTAGTTATTATCGCCTTATTGTGGGGGTTATTGCGCGTATGGTTGTGGTCATTTTGGTGCGGCGGGTGGTTGTGTCATCTCATTACGACAGTTTGGTTTTCGTCATCGTGGTGCAACATTTATTTGTATTTGAGATATTCAGAGCAAAGTATATTTGATCGAGACAAGAAATCAGTGTGGTCATCGATATGTTGTATTTGAAGTCATGGAGTATTCTAGTCATAATAATAATATCAAATATGTAGGCTTTTAGTCAATTCATTATGCTATTAACCTGGATATGATTTCATCATCTGTAGTTTTTAAGCGATTTTGATTTATCATATAATCTTAATTTGAATCGATGAAATTATTTTTATAACTTTGAAAAAAACACATATTCATATCAACTTTTTTTATAACAATATTCATATCCAACTTTATTATTATTATTATTATTATTATTATTATTATTCAAATATTCATATCTAACTTTATTATTATTATTATTATTATTATTATTCAATATTCATATCGACTTTATTATTATTTAAATGATCATGAATGATTGACAAATTCTTATTTTATATCATAATTTTTAAAATGAAATAAAATTATATACGTAACCTAGAGTAAGGTGTGGTAATATTTTCATTTAATCAACGACTTTTTTAAAATACAAGAATTAAATAATTACGAGATATATTGTCTGGGCAAGCCTCAAATAACTTCAATTTCAAACACTCGTTGGACACGGAGCGGGAGAAAAGAATTGTGTTATAACACCCCGTCGTATCATGTGCGAGGTTTTCCTATCGACAAGCTTATTTAAAAATAATATCTATAATCTTGCGGTGTTTAAAAAATATTTTCAATTCTCTGTGATTTTGTTGACTATGAAATATATCTCAAAATCGTGATTTGAAGCGATTTCTTCAATTCTTCAATCGGAATAAAGTCTTTTCAAAACTGATTTCTTCAACTCAGTAAGAAATCATCATTTCAAAGATGATTTCTTTAGAATATGAATATCGTCTTTTGAAAAGGCGATTTCTTCAATAAAATCATGTCTTCAATATAATTGTAAGAATAAAATTTACAAATTAATATTATTTTAATATCAAATACTAAAAATAAATATATGATTTGCCAAAAAAATAATAAATATTTTTTTATAAAAAAGATTATTTATAAATAGTGATCCACGATAACTATACTTATCCTATATATTGAATTTATCAAATAAAATAATAAATAATTTTATAATGCTAAAAAATCTTATCTTTTAAAGTTGAAATTTTATTCAAAAAATAGTTTATTAATAATAAATTAATTTATTATTCAATAAATTAATCATGTTTGTTGGTTTACACATGATTTCGATTTCATTTTAAATTAATTATTTTAAATTGATTGTTGTTCGAAATTTTATCTCTTAAAGTTGAAATTTTTATTCAAAAATCATTTATTAAATTATAAATTAATTTATTATTTAATAAATAAAACATGTTATAGTTAAATTTTAATTAAGAGCCTAGTATTTAAGAGTTCATTTATTCAAAATTAAAATAAGCAGAATTATTTATTACATATAATTATTTATTAAAAATAAAATTGATAGTAAGTTTGTTTATAATTTTTTTTAATAAATTTCACCTAACAAATTAATAATAGTTGTTTCTTAACCTATAAGTAGAAAAATAATGAGATAAATGATTTAACTAACAAATTATAATTTAACATAACACGTTTTATTTATTAAGATTTTAAGCATTATAAGATTTATTATGTTTTAAGGAGATTGTGCACGAGACTCAATGTTTTCGATCTCTGATAAAGACTCAATTTTATTTTCCTTTCCATAAATTTCTTTCTCTTTCCTTTGTTATTTTCGTTTGTCTCTCCCTCTTCATTTTGTTCCTTGTATTTAGGACCTTTGTAATACGTCTTGCCCCTAATGGGACCAGTTAATATAATAGGGTTTTTATGGGTTTGAATTTATGTAATCGGGTTTGGAGTTCAAGTATTGTTTAGTCACACCTTACAGCGATTATGCATTAAAAAGTATTTTATTTTATTTTACATTTAAAAAATAATAATAATAGATTTTTAATAAAAATATAATATCTTATTTATTTATTTATTTATAATATATATATATATATATATATATATATATAGGTAATAGAATGTTCCATTCCTCCATATCCTCGACCTATCCCATTTAATATTTTAAATGGAGCAAAATATAAGCGATTTATGTTAATGGGGCCCGGGTTTGGGAGGGGACCTTTAGAATCACTTTTTTAACACTTTCTATTGTAAAACCCCGAAAAATTTAATTTTTCAAAAAAAAGAGATAAGGCAGTAATTCGGTTGAAAGCAGGAAATTCTCTAGATCTCGGATGACGAAACGGACTCTGCCAGAGTTAAATTCGTCTTACGAAATCTAGTGACCTAGAAAAGTTTCATCTAATTCTGAGACAGTTAGAATATTTTACGAATTTCTGGGTGATAAGCCGTCAATGACTTCAGGGACGAGATTTTTACAAAAATCTCGGAAGTCGGGAAATGACTTGGGTTAAGTTCATTTTAAATAATTGAACTGAAAAGAAATAAAAAATTTTGGGAGAGAAACGGACCCGAATGAGGCAATATAAGTTATGTATCAAAATAATAATAATAATAATAATAATATAATATTATAATAATAATAATAAAATCAAAAATCAAAATCAAAAGAGGAGAAGGGGATTAGTCGGCAGAGAGAGGGCGTGAGAATAGGTGGAGAGAGATTTTATTTTTTTTATTTTCTCTTTACTTCTTTCTTAGATCTCTGAATCGGATCGCGGGTTTTTCGTCGGGACCCGAAGGCAAAGTTGATCCATGTGATAGGAAGCTAAATGGACACAAAAAGTTGGAGTTTAGGCAAACTCCGTGAAATTGGGGTTTATCCTACTTGAAGTTACTTTGATTAAGTGTTTTGTAATGTTTCGGTTGGTTTTGAGGCCTTGACAGCCGTTTGATGGAGATCCTGAGAACTTGGGATAGGAATTTCCCCGGAATTTTTGGAGGAGATTTTGGGCCATTTGGACCGGTCGGGTGGCCCTGTGTAGGAATATTTAGGTGTTGTTTCATAATTTATGAAATAAATTGTGTTGGTGTCTATGGTAGGGAATAGCCATGATTAGTTCTGAAGTGGGCAGATGTAGGAAGAGAGAAGTGGAATTTGCCGGGTGGACATTACACTTAACTATTTTGAGATTGTAAATATTTTTTGTGAGAGAATGTGTTTGGGTGAGTGATTCAAATTGAATTGCTCGTGTTAAGTTAATTAGCTACGAGCTAATTTTTGTGTAATGGATTGAGAAATTAGATAATGGCTTGAGTTGGTGGATCAAAGTAATAGATAGGTTAATACATGATTTTAATGTGTTAACATAAGGACATAATTATATGGAATATAATTGTGTGTGTAGGCCATTGGAGTGATATCCAATAAATTGCTCAAGTGAGCAAATTTGGGTGATGGTTGATCACTATTGAATGACATGTGTTGTGGTGCAAATTTGAGAGTATTTGCATATTGATATATTTGATATATTGTATAAATGGTTTTGGAAATGGCATAATGCATTTTCATATGCACTGGGTAACCTAGAAATTAGGTGTTAGTGCATAACATGAATTTTGAAAAACAAACATGGTTGCGAAAGGAATTTCACAGGATGATTTTCCGGAGAATTGGGTTGGGAGATGGGCCAACAGATCATTTCGAATGAGGACCATGACTGTTTCGGAAGCTTCATGACCAGTTCGCCTCGGAGGGTAGTCCCATATTTTTACTGACACTTGTTTAGTATATTTTCAAGAACAACAAGGTTTGTTTTGAAAATGATATTTTTCTCATACATGTCTTAAGCAAGTGTGAGGGAGTCGGTGAGGACTCGAGACATGGGAATGGGCATGTAGACATTCAAGTAGGATCATGTATTTACTTGAGTGTGTGTTTAAATTGGAGCATTGCATATGCACTTAGGTGGAGAGTAACCCATTTGGGCGGTGATTCCACTACTGAAGATAGCCTACCTGGCTTAGGAACATTTTTTCAGTAATGTGGGTGTTCGAGAAGACGACTTCTTAGAGACCGATTTGAAGAACTGGTTGTGGCTTTGATAAGCTTTGATAATATGTATTAGAATTATAGATTTTAATATGTATTTGTATTAAGAGAAATGTTATAACTTTGAACCATGTAATATATTTGGTTGATATAGATTTTGTGAGTTGAACTATTGGAATATAGTCGGGTATATTTGACGAAAGGTCGGCGCAGGGCCCAAGTGGCAAAATTTTACTCGTGCATGCCTAGTGATACGAAGCACATAGATTTTCCGCAAGTCGACGCAGTCAACGGACCTCGGGTTTTGGGGCGCCACACTAACTTATTGTGCACATGACCCATTCACTTATGGGCGAGAGTAAGGAGATCCTGAGAGTTGTACTCGTTGTTTTCGAGACCCATTTTCACTTACGCAAGGTATTAGATTAAATCAACCAAAATATTTATTTTAGTTGTTTTCTTGGGATATTATATATATTTCCTCTTATTGTTTCTTCGGAGTATTTTCTTTACTATTATTGTTTTGGAATATTAGTTTATTTCCTATAATACTCATATTATGTCTTAGGTATAAACAAATGTTTTAGAGTTTGTTTTAGGGACTTTTATCACTTTTATCAAATTGTCCACCAAAAAAAAAAAAATGAAACGTTTTTATGCTCTCTCGATCAGAATCGATCTCTAGATCGAGACGCGGTTCATTCTTGTTAATCAATCCAAACATCATTCGCACTACTCACTACACCAAGCGGTATCAAAGTGAGTTTCTCCCAATTGATGGCTAATAATCGTGATACTGGCGGCAATCAATCCCAAGACAATGATCGGGTCAAGAAGCTATTCGGAGATCGATTAATGAGCGCCATCAATCAATCCAAAATTTAACCTGAGTCGGAAACAATACAAAACCCTATTGCAAAGTAGTGAGGATTAATGGGATAAGTAGGGAATGATGATGAGGAACGAGGCTGAGGAATTGGCCTCGCTTAGACCCATATTTAATCTCATTCCATATATACAAAATTGTAGTTAGTTGTCACGTCAGGATTTGATGATACCTGTGATAAGAAGGTTACGATTTTGGTGAATGGAAAATCCGCATGGTAGACAAAGAGGTGGAAGGCAGAGGCAATATACCATGTTGTTTGTGGATAGGAAGTCTAAATTTGACACTTATATGTTAAAAAGGGGAGCATCAATATGGTGGGATAGGATTATAGGAAGGAGGACGAGCAGGGGTATAGTCCGTCTAAACATGGCTTAGGATGAAACAATTATTACGAGGTAGATTTTTGCCCTAAACTTCGAACAATATAATTCTTTATGCTTATCAGAGATGTACAGTGGCAAGTAGGGAGGTGAGTCGAATATATTGCTGAATTTTAAGACTCGATAAAGAGGAATCGGTTATTAGAAAGTGAGAAACTAGCCCAAGTGTCTTACAAACGGAGGGAAGGAACTTTCTAACTATTGTGCATGACCCATCTTCACTTATGGGCAAGAGTAACGAGACCCAAGAAGCAAGCTTTTTTGACGCAGTGGAAGGCATGGAGAGGTAGAAAGTGTAGATTCTGCTAGGGCATAGATTCCGATGGAGGTGCAGCCTTTGTCAATATTTGATGATGTGGGATTCTTAAGGAGTTACTCTACCTGAAAGTTACCTCCCATACGTAAATATTACAACACCATATATATCTGATAATTAGGTGCTTCTTCCCATGTGCCTCATTATAGAAGAAGATCCCAAGGAGATTGAAATCCCAATGGAGAAGGTAGAAAGATGGGTCATGGATGTGTTGACAATAGAGCGATCAAAAAATTACCATTAGATATAAATTTCCTATTCCAATGTCGATGATATGTTTGATCAATTGAGTACAAGAATTAAGTGCTTAGCAAGATTGACTCGGTGGCAGCTTATCATCACGCCAAAATCTGTCTAGGTGACGTGGGTGGAAGACAATATTCAAAACAAAGGATGGCCATAACAAGTTTCAACAAAGAAAGTATGGAACGTACCTGATTGTTAAGAAGATCAACAACAATGCTTTTATGCTGGGCTATTAAGGTTAGATGAAGATTTCAAAGACCTTTAATGTTATTGATCTTACCTGTTCCAAGCATATATGAAGAGTCTTGGATAACCAAAAAGTAACTCGAGCATAAGTTCTTCGCAAGTGGAAGTGGATCGACATACAAACCAGATTCAACTCAACCAAAATCCTTATTTTGGTTGTTTTGAGATATTATCTATATTTCCTATTATTGTTTCGGGATATTATTTCTATTTCTCATTATTGTTTTTGGAGTATTATTTTCTTTCCTATTATTGTTTTGGAATATTAGTTTATTTCCTATTATACACATTATATCTTGGGTATAAATAGATGTTTTTAAGGTTTGTTTTAGAGACTTTTATCACTTTTATCAGTTTATTAAAAAAATAAAAAAATTTACTTTATTTTGTTCTCTGAATTGAGAATCGGTCTCTGGTTTGAGATTTGTTCATTCTTGTTGATTAAACACACTACATCAGTAGGGAATGGGAAGGTGACACCATTTTACAAGAAACAAAGAAAATGGAAGAATAGGGGAAGGCGAAGAACCAGAAAGGGAAAAGCTTCTTCATTACTTTAGAAAAGGGCAAAACGTGACTTTATTTACTGGCTGAAAACATCAGTCTGGAGTTTACAATAATTGTCAATAGTGTGTATTCTAATACAGATATGCAACTATTACTATACTAGTGGGCCTAAAAGGTGACCAGCTGTCTGGAGCTTGTCCTCCATCAACTCTTGCTTTTACAGTACTTTTAAACAGGTATTTAGTCCCTGATTTTATGGCATGCTTCCTCTTGCATCTAAGTGTCATAGCTACTAGCTTTGGATATCCATATGGAAACAAGTTTAGAACAATCGATCACTTATTTATTTATTTTTGGTTGATATGCTCTAGATATACCCAGCCAAACATAAAAATTAATATATTAGACAAGAAGAAAAGCGAAACCAATTTTATGTTCCTCAAGACAGACATGATCAATGTTTTCAAACATTATCTTTTAGTCATTAAGAGTTTCTTTTTTTTTTTTTTGCTTATTTCTCGAGAAGTATTGCTCTAAAATAATTATATAAATATGAAAAAAATAATTAAAATAAAGCATTATAGGTTAAAGTTGTTTTAGAAACATATTTAAAAAACATTAAAAATAATTTTAAGAACATATTTACCCCTATTTGGTAAATGTTTTTAGTTGAAACTAAAATCTTTGGAGAACTATTTGTTAATGTTTAGATCCAATTAGTAACTATTTTATATAGAGCAATTTTATATATTCTTTCAGAATGAAAGACAAGGAAAAAAATTGAAGTGCAACCCTTTTGTGTTTTTTATTCTGAACAGAAATGTCCAGATGGTTTTAAAAGAATGCATCATTTGTAATCATTTTACTTATTTTTGAGGGCCGTTTCAAAATTGATCTTACAAACATGTAGAATAGTTAAAAATAAAAACACCAAGTATTAAAATCTATTTGTAAAGTATTAAAATTATTTTCAAACATTTCCTTAGGACTTTTTAAAAAATTGTTCTAGCAAAACATCAAAAATTAATTTCTAAAATTTGTTTTTAAAAACTATTTTCGTAAGATATCTTTCTAATTCTTTAATTTTATTTACACTTTGCACTATTTTTTGAAAGTTGTTTTAAAAAGAAATTATACAAATATAGAAAATGTGATTAAGATGATATGGTCCACTAGAAACTTTGGAAATCTTTAACCTTCTTCTACCAAATCTACCGATCATCTATCCTTCCATAATCTTTTGACTTAGAAATTAAGACTTAATTATGGTTTGTCTAACTTCTTCCACATCTTTATTCATAGTTTTAAGGTTAGATAAATTGGTTTAAGGTTATATATGGACGCTTGAAAGTATAGGCTCTAAAATCATAAAAGTTAGGTTTACTTACTCTATCTAAGTTAGATGAGTTTATCAACTTTGTGAAGAGGTTGACGAGTAGTAATACACACAATGAATTTGAATTATATTCAGTAAGTTTTAAAACCCATCTTTAATTGATATAAACTATCTTTAGATATTCTTTTTCTTTTCATTCAGTAAAAATTGTTCTTCAATTAAAAGCTAGACCCATTGGGTTTGTTTGTCTTCTAACTATCATGCATAGAATATCAATCATCATCCCCGTGAACCAAGATGTCAATAAGACATCATTATTGATCCACTTTGTACATTTAGGATTGATAGTCGGCTCTATCCTTCTCCTTGATTGTTGATTTGGCACATCTCCTATGTCCTGAACTCCTTATTAAGGTAGAAGACAGAGATTGACAAAAGATATAATAGAGTTATACAATCAATTAAAACAAAGGTTTTGACACTGATGAAAAATTTGTGTTTAATAACTTTAGTTCTATGTTTTTCAAAGATATTTGTCTAGTATCCATTAGAAGAATGATAAAGAAGTTAATTTTTATTTATATTCTGAATGGAACATACACAAATGCGTCATAGTCATTTGAGTCAGTGAAACTGGTTAATGTGTAAGGGGAAGGCTGATTAGAATAGTACATTGGCCGGATAATTATGGAAAAGTTGGTTAATGAAAGGAAAAGGAATTTTTGAAATGTTGTAATGATCCTGGTAGAAAGATTAAAAGGCTCACAGAAAACAAAATAATTAATCTGGCAGTATTTTCTTTCTGCCAAGGAATTTTGACTTGCTAGAAAGTAAATTATTCTAGAATTTGATGCTAATATTTTGGTATCTTATCACTACTATGAGATGGTGTAAGGTCATTGAATCCGTCTGCATAACAACTTGTGCATTCTCTAGAAACTTTTGTCCCTTTGTTTTGCTAGTGAGAGTGTTTATATCCCTAAAGGGTTAGTATGGATTGTTGAAAACAAGTTTTTTTTCTATTTAAGAGATGATAGAGATCCAACACAAATGACGAATATAAACTAAGAGAATGATCTAATATAACAAAGTTTGTGGGTGTTTAAATCACCGAAAGAAAATTATTAAATCGAATGTATATGTACATGAATGTATATAAATTATAAAGGAAAATGGTAAGCATCTTAAAATTATGAATAAATAAGATTTATATTTACTGTCGTAATTGTAAAATATTGATAGTGAGTATAGGTTCTTATTCTTTTATGTGCTTGATTTGTGCATATCCTTCCTCTATTCTATGTCATGTCATTTTGTATCCTCAATTATTCTTTCCTTAATCTTTAATGCCCTGTGCATGACAATATAATTACAAAAACAATGTTGTATCGGATTTTGCAAACTGAAGGGAATGCCCAAATGTTCAATCAACAAGACCTTATGCATTTAATCACTAGTTGGGCATTGGAGTTAATGCAGAAGTAGAAATGTGTTAAAGATATGATACTTATATTAAATATAAATCCTACAAGCTTGAACTTTAGGAATGTCAAGTTCATATAGTATCGAGCTTGATTTGACCGGGTGTTAAAGACATACATCATATTAAACCTAAATCTATAATAAGTTGAAATGTGTTTTTAAGAAAGCTCGTTGTTTAACAAAATGTTTATATAAACTTAGATTCAATTCAAAAGGATATAAATGAATAGGAGAAATATCAGTTCCAAATCCTAGAAAGATGAGAAACTTTGGTTACCTTAATTTGTTGTATCTTTTCTTTCATTGATGCATGATCATGGGTAGTCATGAGGCAATTAGTATCAATGGCACCAGGAGTCTCCCAAACACTTCAAAGAGGAAGTCAAAGAACAACCCTTAATGAAGGGTCAAGGGAACCTCTAGGACACTAAACAGAGCTCTTTTCTCCAACTACTTAGTACCGCAACTTGGTACAAATGTCACAGTCTGCTTATTTATAGTGTAACATTTCTCTCTTAATTTCCGCAAGCCCGCATGTAATTTTGCTACAGAGGAGGGATAAAGTGGTATACCGGGCAAATGAACCTAGCCGCACCTACGGGTTAGATTAAATATTGTGTAGATCAAAAGGCGATACCGAGCTTGAGCTAAGCCCATTTATTCCCATTCTATAGCTTTTCTTTGCCTCTTTCTTCATTATATCATTTTCGCTTTTCGTTTCTAAATTAATGTTGCTACTTATAATTTTTAATATCAGATATGCAATCTATGCATTAAAGCATCACTTTATAATTTCACCTTTCCATTAATGATATATAGCTTTGATTCCAAATACCAACTTTCGTGGATCTTCCG
>JAEQBH010008983.1:0-57995 GCA_016808115.1 Tetrastigma voinierianum
CCTAGGAACAAGGGTGAGTGTTGATCAAATATAGTTGTGAGTTAGAGATCTCAAATTCTACTCGCTATGGACTGGGGTCATGGACATGTCGGTGTTTGATATCATCCTCAAAGGGATGGACCAGTTGATGGCACAGCGGAGTCATCAGCAGCTGACTATGATAAATGGAAGTTACTACCCCTACGCATGGGACGGTAATTGTGTTATGTTTCAGGGGGATTAGCACGATGCTTGACCCTAGACTGTATACGACTCCAGGTGACATGGACGTTGATGGGTTAGGTATGAGCACTTACCTTGGAGGAAGAGGTGAGGCGAGTTTAGGTCACACACCGGGTGGTTTGTGAGTATAGGATGTCTTTCGGATGAACTCACGGGATCACCTCCATACGGGGATGTAGACTTTTTGTTAGATTACCTTGATCGTCACCCATCTTTATGACTCCTCATAGGATGGCATCGGATGAGATTGTAGGAACTTCGAGGAGTCGCTGCGAATTATTAGACGGGGGTTTTATTAGGCCAGGCCACTTCACCTTGGGGCGCTCGGTTCTATTCTGCTAGAGACAAGGCCCTTCTATTGTGTGCATTAGCTATCAGCGATTGAACGGGAGTTCACGATTAGAATCGGTATGTCTGTAAACAAGGATTGATGATTTGTTTGATCATATGAAGGGTCTGAAATCTATTCTAATATAGACCTTCCTGCTTGGTTATCATCATTGAGAGTTAGGGAGTGGTAGATGCTTTCGAGGTGTGTGGGACCGGTTTAGGTTGTAGTACAATGATCGAGGGCTCAAAGGCGCGCTAGGGGTTTGGTGGCTCGCGTCGCTTATTGAACAAAGGTGATTAGTCTAAGGGTGGGGCGGGGTGTCGTCCATCGAGGATTGTGCGATCAGTGCGGGTGACGGGCGGGCCATCCACATATGGTAGTCGCCCGGTATGGGGGTGGTCGTGGTTCCCCGGCTAGCCGATCACGAGATAGGAGATCCTCAAGGGAGTTCCACTTTGCTCTCGGTCGTGCGTAGAGTAGCGCGAAGATGTACCGTGATCGTCAGCCTTGATATTACTGAGCGGGATGGCGACACGTTGAGACTTTGTTCGACCGATTGCCTCATGTGTCATTAGGTAAAATTTTGACATTAGAAGCCGGCATGGCTACTCCAGCCATTGGGTAGTTGGTGGAAGTGGGAGCATGTCACGATGGATTTTGTCACCACTTTCCCACCGGACACAACGGAGGCATGGCGCGGTATGGGTTGCCGTGGATGGCTCACTAATTCGACATTTTCTAAGCGGTCACGGATGACCTTCACACTAGAGGGAATTCCTACGAGTTATATATTCGTGAGATTATCGGTGCTGGTACCAGTGTCCATAATATCGGACAGGGATCCCAGATTCACGGCACACTTTTGGAAGAGTTTCTAGGCCGTAGGAATGCGGTGGATGATGAGCACCATTTTTTTCATCCCACGAATGAGTGGTTGGTCGGAGATGACCATATAGGTTTAGGACATCTATGACATGTGTCTTTGGGATCATCAGGTGGCGGGATGAGCACTTGCCGCGGTGAATTCACCAACAGCAGGTTGTATCGAGGCGTTATCTGAATGGCTTTGTAAAGGCTTTATATGGGAGGCCGTATTTGATCCGATTTGTTGGACAAGAGTGGGAGAGAGTTCCATCATTAGTGCGGATGCGATTAAAGGCACCTCCGGAGAAGGTGGGTTTGATGAGCGTCTTCTTCACGACCCAAAGCGAGGCCCGGAAGAGCTACAGCCAGGCCCGAATGGCGTCGACCTCTGAAGTTTAAGTGGGTGATCACGTCTTCTTGGTGATGCTAGAGAGGAGTTGTTAGGGTTGTGGCGGGGAAAGCTAAATGCTGGTATGTGGACCTTCAAGATATTCGAGGGGTGACTGATTGCTCCAGTGCCCTCTTTTGCCTAGTTTATCACGTGTTCATGAGGTGTTCACGTCTCCGTACTCAGGAGATCATACTCTAGATCCAGCTCGTGTAATGGATTAGAGAGGGATTGTTGTTGATATAGATGGGACATTTGAGGAGGGACTGGTGCGTATCATGGATAGTCGGGATTAGGTTTTGCGATGCAAGACCGTGCGACTAGTGAAGGTGTTGTGGCAACACAGAAGTGGAAGGAGAGGCAGCGATGGGAGCCTTGAGGACACATCTTGAGCCACCTATCCTTTTCTATTTGAGAGGACGAAGGTGAAGTGGTCTACTATTTAGCATAAGATATTATTACATAATAGAAAAATATGTTTAGTATGTACTAGTGTGTGATTTTGGGGATGAGAGTTTTTGTTAAAGGGGAAGAATGTAAAGCCGGGAAAATTAGTAATTTTTCGAGAAAAAAAAAATGACAAAATATTACCGAGAATGGTTCGAGAAGCATAGAAAATTCTCTAGATCTCGGATGACGATACGGACTGCGCCGTTAAATTCCTCTCGTGAAATCTAGTGACCTAGAGAAATTTTCGTCGAATTCTAAGACAGTCGGAATATTTTTATGATTTTCTGGGTGATGAGTGCTTGATGACTCACAGGGACTGAGTTTTCACAGAAAATCTAGAATTAAGTATGAGCTAAGTTCATTTAAAATAAATTGGTGAAAAAATAGAATTATTTCGGGGCGAGAGGAAATGGATCGAGATGAGAGGAAGGACACATGGCGCAATGTGAGGCCATGTATCAAATTAAAAAAAAGATTGAAAAAAAGAGAAAGAAAGGGGAGGCGGACGTTGAGTGTAGAGATAGAAGAGAAAAAGGGAAAAAAGATTTTCGCTTATCTAGATCTAAATGGGACCAGTAGTTTTATGTCACAGAACCAAGTAAAAGTCGGTCCACGCATCGAGAGCTATCTTGATGGTACCAAATCTTGGAGATTCGTCAAACTCCCACAAGGTAGGGAATTTTCTACTTTGGTTATTTCTATAAGGGTCATTTAATGGCTTGGGGTTTTTCTTAGAGGTCGTGAGAGGTTGTAAATTTTAGTCCCAAATTTTTGGGATTGAGTGTAAGAATTTTTAGGAATTTTTGGGACTTTTTTCGAACAATCCGGGCTGAATTTTCGGGACTATTTTTAGACAGTTCGGACTAAATTGTTGGGATATTTTGAGCCGATCCCGGATAAGATTTTGCGGAAGGACTATTTTTGGACGGTCTTGGATTCTCTTTAAATTGGTTTTAATCAAAATTTGAAGTGTCTTGAGGTTTGATGGGATTTTTCGGTATCATTGTAATTTGTTGATGAATGAACCAAAATGGTTCGAGTGCGTGCAAGGGGCCAAAGAGGTACCATGTTATATCGTATGATTTGATCCATTTTGGTATTGTTATTGTTGGAAAAAAAAAAACATGTTATGTGTAAAAATCATGTTAATATGTAACTGCGTGATGTATTAACATGGAAATGGTGATTAATGGAAATTATATGTAAAAATATAATTATCAGAATTTATGAATGTTGCATGTAGCATGACATATCATGAAATACAGTGATTGCATTTCATATGCACGGTCACATCGCATCAGTGAGTGCATGGTCATTCAAGTTACCATTCTTGGTGAATGTGTGGTGAGCTCGGAAATGGGTAACGTCCCAGAAATGGAGACTCACGAGTTTATTAATAAAACAATAATAATACTAAATCACGTGTGTTTGGGTGAGTAAGATGGGGTAGATCCCCACCCCTTCTGAGGTGAAGACCAGAATTTTATTCTTAATTAGGACATATGCATCAGCGATGAAAGTTCGTAAACATGGGATTTGATAATTTAAATTAGAGGGTTATCAATGGTTTTTAAGTCATTAGGTGAAACACCAATGACTGGTTTTTCACATAAGAATTTAATAGAGTGTAGAAGGGTTGATCAGGGACTCAGGTTATTGGGCATGATCTCATCTCATGCATGACAGGAACATTCCATACAGATTAAATCCTTCTGTGGGAAATATAATTTTATATTTTCTCTTTGTCATTTCATGTGCATTTAGGCGAGGAGTAGTTCTTGTAGGAGAATTTTTTTACTGGGTATTGCTCACCCTGTTATGGGACCCCTTTTCCAGTACAGGGGGTGTACGGGGAGACAACGCTCCGACGAGGTTGTGATTATGAAGAAAGCCGATGTGTGTATGATATTATTACCTTTGAGTAATTTAAAATAATCTTACTATGCTCCAAAAAAATTATCTTCAATTCTTTGGAATTATTTTATAAATGATCGGAATTGTAGAATGATATGGTAGGCGTGATTGGACTCTTACGGAATTTGTAATTAAGTGTTTTACTTTCATATTTTAGATTTAAATGTGAATGAATGGATTCCGGTAAAGGGATGTATTGAGGTGGTACTGAGTAACTCAGTGTCCACAGGTAGCTGTGATATAGTTGTATATTGGGGATATGGACAGATGGACCCTGTGTGGTCATTACTACTTCTGTTGAGACCCTGGATGGGTTATGGTTATACTGGTTGTATGTTGGGTAGAGCTCCCCGAACAAAGGAGATACGCCTATTTTGCAGTAATATGGATTCCAATAAACGGGACTGTAGTGTGGTATCGAGATCACAGAAATCCCACGGGAATTAGTAGGTGGGTTGTCAACGAACCCAGGGTTTTGTCAGCGAGTTAGTTTTGGGGTGTCATAATAAAATAATATATATATATATCTCTCTCTCTCCTCTCTCTCTCTCTATATATATATATATATATATATATATATATTATTTATTTATATTTATATACATATGGAAGTTTTGATGATGAAATTGAAATATAAATATTCATTTTAAATTAAAATTTTATTCCATTTCCTAAATTAAAATATCAATATAGGAGATAGTCATTTTTATATATGTAAAATTATTATTTCCTCCTTTTATTTCATAAATACTTTACTTTATTATCTATTTCCATTTTACATAACTTATTATACCAATAATAATAATAATTGATAACACCCTATCATAATTAATTAGTTAATCATCAAAATAAGAATTTGCTTTAGGGAAAAGTCATAGATCCATAGTAAGAAAAAAGAAAATATAAAGTTTGTAATGAATATGCAATGAAGAGATAAAAGAGTAATTTTTTTGTAACTCATAATTTTAAATATTGGAGAACAAATGATGGGGCTTACCTAAATAGTTAATTTTCTCAATCAATCTTATAAATCATTTTCTTGAAAAATATCACTGTCATTTCCGTTATTTCAATAATTTACTATATTTTATTTTCCCTCTGATTCTTCTTTATATGCCCAAAAAACCTCTCTCATTCTTCTTTCTCTTACTCAGGAAAGCCTTGACAAAACAAGAAGCCAGTTTAATTTCTGATTCAGATTTGGTTAGGAAAACATCCTACATCTACGATACGTGTTTAAATACTTCTCATTTCTCCTTTAATTTCCTGGGTTTCTTTTTCATTGGTTGCTTTTCGGTGACATCGAAGTTCTTATATGAAATGGGCGGAGGGGAAAGAAGCTGACTTGTGGAGGCTGGTTGAAAAGCAAGGTTTGGAGGAATCCATAAAGAAGTTGGGCTGATATTGTTCTTTGGATTAAAGCAAGGAACATTTGTAAGGTTTTGTCGGTGGTATTTTCTTCTCTCTCTACATGGGTTCAATACGTAAATAGTCAAACTCTTTTGAAGCTTTTATTTAATAATATGTGTAATTTCTACCGATTTATGATTTATGTTATTTAGTTTTAGATCTTTGTTTCTCTTTGTTATTATGCATATTTCTTTATGTCTCTCTGTTCATTTCTTTCTTTGATTGTTTTGTGCCATGGAATTTTCACTTTAATATATGTAGCTAGCACCTCGATTTTGTTTTATTGGCTATGTTGAGGGAGATTGAATTTGTGCCTAATTTCCCTAATATTATGGTTAAACATTGTGTTCCAAAAGAAAAATAGGGATGGTCGAGTTGGGGTAAGTGTTCATTTTGATTTTTTTATTTTTTTATTTTGTTGCTAAATAAACAAGACCCTAAACTAAGGTTTGCTGAAAATTTAATGAAAGAAGGACCCGGAATTGTGGTGGATGCTTGTTGATTTTTGGAGAAGTATATTTTCATGAGTTTATTTATCAATCGGGAGATAGGGGTAAATAATTGTAATTAGGTCGATCAGGTACATTTGCCAAAAAATAATTGTCTTTAAGGAACCAAAAAATTTGTCAAATAATACCAAAACTACCCCTCTATGCATGTTAATAACAATGTATTAAATAAAAAAAAAACTTTTCTTTTGTTTTATATATTTAAAATACTCTCTTTAAAAAAAAAAATTGTCTTTGAAAAAATTAAACTTTTCTTTTGTTTATGTATTTATATATTTAAAAACATATATTTATTAGGTATTACTTTAATATATTTCCAAATTTACTACCTTAATGTAATGCAGATACTACCTTACAATTATCAAGTACTACCTTAATAGAAATTACTAAACCCCTTATTTACCACGTTTGTTGTCCAAAAACTCAGTTTTACATCTCATTTATATTCCATACATGAAGTACATGAATTATATTTGGACTCTAGATGGAGAATCAAAGTAAGTATGTATGTGAAATTTTGAATTGCTGCATACTTGAGTCAGCATAGGTCCTTAGCTAGGGGAAAAGTTGTGAACCAAGTTATACGTAGTAATGTTTAGTAAAAATAGCTCAAACCCTTTACCCTATATTAAGTACACAAGTACTGCTTTAATATATTTCAAGTAATACCTTAATGTAATGCAAGTACTAAAAACTTAATTAATAATTTCATATCATAGAGATTCCTAGACCCTGTTTTATACGTTTTGCTGTCAGCTTCGGTTTTAATCCATTTATGTTCATGAAATGCATAGATTATATTTGAACTCCTAGATGGAGAACCAAAGTAAGTATCTATGTGAAATATTTGAGTATTCATGTGAGTCAACATGGGTCCTTAGTTAGGGAAAAGTTGTAACAGGGTTATTTACTGTAATGTTTGGTAAAAATAAACTGAGCCACTTTACCCTATGACCCCGAGTGCACGGGTACTACTTTAATATATTTCAGTACTATCTTGGTGTAATCTGCAGTACTACCCAGTGTGGGTACTACCCTTAATAGAAGTCCTAAACCCTTATTTACCACGTTTTGCTGTCCAAAAACTCAGTTTTAATCCCATTTATATTTCATGAAATGCATGAATTATATTTGGACTCTAGATGGAGAACAGAAATAACAGTATGTATGTGAAATGTTTGAGTATTCATACTTGATCCCGACATAAGGTCAACAGCTGGAAAAGTTGTAACCAGGTTATCTATAGTAATGTTTAGGTAAAAATAAACTAAAACCCTTTACCATATGACCCAAGTGCACAGGTACTACTTTAATATATTTGATGCTACGCCAATGTAATCACAGTACTACCTTACAATTGCTCCAGTCTTGTAATAAAGTCCCTAAACCCCTATTTACCCGTTTTGCTGATGAAAACTCCGGTTTTAATCCATTTATATTTCATGAAATGCATGAATTATATTTGGATACTAAGATGGAGAACAGTAAGTATGTATGTGAAATGTTTGGGTATTCATACTTCGAGTCAACATGAGGTCCTTGCTGGGAAAGTTGTAACCAGGTTATACGTAGTAATGTTTGGGTAAAAAGAAATAAACTCAAACCCTTACCTTATGACCCAAATTCACAAATTACTACTTTAATATATTTCAAGTACTACCTTAATGTAATACGGGGTACTACCTTACAATTATCGGGTACTACCTTAATAGAATGTCCTAAACCCTTAGTTACCACGTTTTCTTTGTGTCCAAAAACTCAAGTTTAATCCCATTTATATTCATGAAATGCATGAATTATGTTGGACTCCTAGATGGAGAACAAGAAAGTAAATATGTATGTGAAATGTTTGGATATATTCATACTTGAGTGAGCATGATGTCCTTATTTGGGAAAATGTTGTAACCAGGTTATTTGTGTATTCAGGTAAAAATAAACTCAAACCCTTTACTCTATGATCCAAGTTGCTGGGTACTACTTTGTATATTTCAAGTACAACATAATGTAATGCAAATTACCTTACAATTATCAGTCTTACCTTAATGAAAGTCCTAAACCCCTATTTACCGTTTTACGTCAAAACTTGGTTTAATCCATTATATTTCATGAAGTACATGAATTATATTGGACTCCCTAGATGGAGAACCAAAGTATGTCAATGAAATGTTTGGTATTCATACTTCAGTCGACATGAGGTGCTTAGGTAGGGAAAAGTTGTAACTGGTTATGCATGTGTGTTTAGGTAAATAAGCTCAAACCCTTTACCCTATGACTAAGTCACTAGTTACTACCTTAATATATTTACTGTAATGTAATGCAGGTACTACCTTACAATTCTCCAGGTACTACCTTAATAGAAAGTCCACTAAGCCCTTATTTACAACGTTTTCTTTGTCTAAAACTGGAGTTTAATCCCATTTTATAATTCATGAAGTGCATGAATTATATTTGGACTCCCTCTAATTTATTTAATTTAATCACAACGAAAGATAACAATTAATTTCCAAACTCGATGAATGATTGCAATTGTATTGTTTCACAAATGAACTCATTAAATGAAAAAACCATCCATAGTTGTTGATTACAGAACATATATCCACCATTCAATACAATGTGCCTTTTCTTTGAACACCATTCTATTGCAACCCCAAACATAAATGAAAAAGAAGGCAACCAAACAGAAAAAGTTCTACCTTTTAAATGGGTAGCAAAGCCTAACCAATTTAGTCATACGGTGAGAAAGTCTAAGATATCACGAAGCATGGGTGATACCCGATTACATTGTTGGTTGATTTGGGTAACGACCTCATATCGGTTCAACTTCCTGCATATCTACAGTTTAATAGAGTTCCAAATGTTTGTGGTATCCAGGAAGATAAAAAATAGCTGCAAACAGCTGGTCAATTACACTTGCATGCTACAATTCGCTCAGTTTCAACATTATCATACGTGCATCACCCGATAATACATAACAACTTTATCTTGTAATAATCTAGTTTCGATCTACCAACACTTCATCTAACTAAGTGTAATTCAACGTATATGATGTGTACTGAAAATATATATATATATATAGTATATAGCTCGTTCACACTTAACAATCGATTTTGTTGAGTGTTGAGCCATTACCCAGAGTTCCATATATTTGGTCACATAAATTCCGGTCATTGCCTAAACACGAATTAATATTTCATTTTGAGAAAAAAATGTGAAGTAATTGTGTCTATAAACATCTTTGTTAACTTGAAATATATTTGGAAATAATGTTACCAATTTTCTTAACATAACATCAAGTAGACATGCTCAATTTCCTATCATGTATCTGTACACACATCAAAGGCCTTCAAGCATTGTCCTAAAGAATGTGACAATCTTTTGGAAGAGCCCTTTATGTACTTGCCACGGGTCATTGGCAACGAAGATGGTAATGGCTCAACACGCACTGGGTGGAGGGTTCAAATGTGTACGTGCCAGTAATTATCCACATCTGAAGTAAATACGCTATAATAGTGAATATATCATTCATTAGTTTGATAATGGATTAAACATATAGCATCTAAAGATTATACAACATCCATACCTTTCCACAGTGCTGAGGCAATGGGCACATGCGATTGTTAGGTCGAAGGGAAGTGTTTAGGCGATCTATGACAATTCTTTTTTGCTTGTCTAGGAGTTTGATCCAGAACCACCTATAACCTTGATTACGAAAACAAATTAGAACATGCAAAAAACCCAAGATTAACATATATTGTTGTAAAGTAGTATTGGTAAATACCATGAATGAAGGATCAAAATAGTGATTCTTGTGATGATCCTTGTTGTGCATTCAATAAGCGAAAATACATTCCGATAGCATATTGATATAACCGATTAACAATGGTGATAAAATAGATTAGAATTGTTTTATACGAAACATAAACCATGTGATATCGTACCACATAATTGACATAGGTGATTTGCCTTCTAGGCATGCCATCTCTATCTAGAGTGACAAACGATCCCTTGTTCAACATAATACCTCACATTTACATCAAATAGTTAAGCAAATGGCGTATAAAACACAGTATAAAAGTAGCACAATTTACCTTGAAGTACCTTTACTCGCCTTAGGATCTAGAAGGCGAAAATGCGCTCGCATTGTTTTGAGGAAGCTTAGGGTGCTCTTAGCATTGTTGGATGAAGGTGATTTGCATGCTGCAACTCTCTTTACGAGTCTTCGTGCCATCCTCTTTTCTTATTTGTATTGATTACCCTCATGAAAAATTTCTACATCATCTTTGGCATCCATTTCGAAGCGCATTTTCTATCTTTGATGAGGCTTTCGAGAGACCAGATGAACGCCGATTGTTGGAGCCTCATAATCTCTGATAATCATTAGCTGCTATAGCTACATTCCATCATCCAGGCGAGGTTCATTTCTTGGATGAGAAATATGTTCTTTGCATTGATGACATCACATTTCTCTAGCGACTTCAAAATAAAGTGTTTGTTGGAGCCTCATAATGTTGATCTCTCGGTGAGGATGTAGCTGGGGTAGCTGACAAAATCCATTTGTCATGATCTCACTTAGGTTGGATTGAGATTAGATAGGAATGAATGGATGGTACTAGTTCATTTTGTTGTCTTCTGTCTTTGTTTCACTTCTTTCAAATTGTGTTGAAATCTCGAATCATTGAGGACACCAATTTTAAAATTTGTTGTGTTGATTGAAACGAGCGCGTTAAGATTACCTTATCAAGTTAAGAAAGAAAACCCAAAATTTGAATACTTATGGTATATGGTCTGACAAATTAATTAACCTAATGTAATTAGATCCTTTACAATAATTAGGCATCATAATATCTGCTTGGGTGTGAATTTGGTTGCACATGCTCATTTGCTCTAGCAAATGGGGTGCATGTTAAATTTCATGCCTTTTGATCAAATAGGTCAGAACTTCTTGTCCAATTGGATTTATAATTTGCGTATTTGTAGTATGTCAACATTAACAAAAAAATTAATATAAGATATATTAAAAATACAAGTCTACCATAAATATTGATTTGCATTTAACTATCTTACATCGATTTTCCATATCCACGAACATTGTAATTTCTTAGTTAGTACGTCATTTTGACTAACTAGCCATTCAAGACAGAACAAAAGGGCATTGCTACAGGAACATCCACTGATGGCACATATGTTTTTTGGCCAGTGCAAATCTGCCAATTGAGAATGATAAGTGCTCGTTTACTCATGGTCTCGCGTTATAACAACAAGCATCAACTCTAAAAAAGTGGAGATACATGTAGGAAGAGAAAACAATCGCACATGTATCTGTCATTACCACTCTAGAATTTCCTAATTCCATTTTTAAGTATTAGAGCACAAATTTGCTCCAATTTCTCTGCACATTAACCTTACCATCCCATATAAGGTCCCATAAGTCATATATGCCCTCCAACTTATTGTTTGGTGCCAAAATCGTTGCGCATGCAAAAATAATGAACACCTTTTGGAATTCATTTTGACCGAAGACTATTAAATTTCTTCCAACCTATTAGTAATATACCGAGATGTTAATCACGCCGCGGATAGACAAATAACACAGGTCCACTAATGGGATACCTATAACATTCATGACATCTGCATCTTTGTCACATCGAAATGATCTCTATCAATCTTATCGATAATATGCCGCCGTGGTGATATAAGATAGTACTTACTTCTTCGTAAATGGATCTCAGCATACAAGCTGTATGAGTCCACCAAACACGAACCCACAATAGCCAACATGCAGGCAATTGATCAATAATAGATAAAATTTCTTCCCCGAACAACGAGATTTGGGGAGCTTCACCTAAAGTTACATACAAAACAAACCAAACTATGCACGTTAATAAGCAGAAATGTGTTAAATCAGTTATAAAGTCTCTTTACAAAAGAGAATAGTATAGGTTATATCATCACCTCATGCCTTGCTTGTGGAAGATATTGCTTACGTTTCCTCTTAAATTTGTCCATGCTTAATAAAACTTGGATGATAATATATATAAAATTGCATACACATATGCATGAAACGAATATTAACATAGCGCACGAAAAACATAATTCCACATAATATAGCATTTTTGCAAAACTTGCTTAGAAAGCATACCATAGTTCATAATACATTTAACAAAGAAAACACAAACCAAATGAATGTGTATGACAGTTCACTAATATGAAAATCGTGACATTAATCTATGCCAGGATTTTTGCAAGTTTTCTGTCATGCCTAACCATATTCGCTTATCTTGAAATTGTGACTCAATGCGCTTTTTTCTTGGTCTTCCAGGAGGCCTTTGCGTGCGGTTGCTTTAAAGAGAAGAATACATTTCCTATGACATCTCGAACAACACCATCGTCTTGGACTTTTGGCATGTCATGTGTCCTCGATACCGCGAAAATGCTTGAGTATACCAATTGTTGTGCTGGGGATTTGAAGATTTCATCAACAAAATCCAGCAACATTTTATATGGAAGGAAAAGCGCATGCATGATCCGCATGGAATGCACGAATTTGCCAACCCGCGACATGTACACTTGATTGTTTCCTTGTATACATTCAGCACTAAATCACCTACAAAATACAACATAAAGGTTTCCATGGATGGACTAACCAAGTAAGCCTCCCTTTTGCAATATTAATTTTTATTTTCTCTTCAATTTTCATTTTTATAATACCCTTCCATGCATTTTATTTCGGCTTTATCTTGAACACGCGTACACCCAACTTAGTCATATGCTCGATAATGAAGCTACAAATGGGTGTTATACGTTCATTCGCCAGCAAGCATTGAACTACGACAAGATTGGTAGTCATTTGTCCCATCTTTTCTTGGGAATTTCGACATGGCCAAATGCTTTCGGGTTCATTTGCTCAATCCATGTAACCCGATGATTGATTTATCTTTCGCAATTCAAACGTAATGATGGTATGTCGGTCTCGCCATTATCCTTAAGGCAATTTTATCTAACCATTCAAAGTGCATTTTCCTTCCTTGTTCCCTTTTGTGGTATGCTTATTAAAATAGCTATAAAGTTCTCCTTTAAGTAGCCGATAACAATAAGCATGGTTATATCTCAAATATTTCAAAGTGCGCTGAAGAAGACGGGATGCCTATCCGATATGTAACCTCCTTCTCCCTAATAATTTTCCTTTAAATTCTGCAGAACCACGACCAACCATCATAATTCTCCAGGGCTCCATAACTCCACCACGCTAATGGAAACATGTTGTCATTAGCATCATAAGATGTGGCAGAGAATGGCACCACCATAAGTTCCGCTCATGAGGATGAGTCAATGGCAATGATTGGCGAGGACCTTACGTCAAAACCCTTGGCCATGGACATGCATGTCGATAAACAGTTGTTCAAAATTACCATCACTTGAGTAGGTCAACGACGGCGGTCTGGAATTACTCGGACTATTGCTCCACATCGAAATGAAATGACTTATAGTAATTCTTGGGTTGACCATATGACTTCTCTCCTTAGCCTTCTCTCTTTGATTTGCCACGCTTGACAATAAGTCAATCTCATTCCATGTTCTCATTGATCTTTAGAAATTTGTAGTGGTTGGTGCTGGGGTAGATGAATAACCTCATCAATTACACAGTAGTGCGATTAGATCTCACTCGGTTGAGGCGACCACATCATCAACGGTATGGCTATGCTCGTTTTGGAATGTGTGCACTTAGACAACATCCGATGCTGACCGCAATAAATTAATTTCCAAATACAATTGGTCCTTGTGCATATATGGTAATGTGTATAACTATTTCTTTTGTAGTAATTTTAAAATCTCCCCCCTGTCCAAAACCCAATAAAGTAAAGCATCATACCGGAATGCGAAACATTTGGAAGCGTTTGTCCAGCGCCCATAATTGCATTTTGAAATCGCAGTACTCGATTAAGAAGCCTCTGTTTAGCTCCTCTATTAGAACCCCAGCCCATAAGACTCTGTTGGGCCATTTGCCAAATGTCCATTAACAAGTGCGGTGAGTCTGTTTTCCATGAGCGTGTTCATAATTAGAACCTGATAGGTGTGGGAGTAGCTATTAATAAGACATGGGAAGCCTTTAGTTATTCTTGAACATATATTTTACAAATTAAATAGGCAATACCATGACAATGATGAGTTTGGCTTAATATGCCTCGAAGGTGGGTTTACACACCATTTGCATCCCTCATTGATTCGACGACACGTATACAGCGATAGCTATCATTGAATCTGAACATCTTCCTTGATTCTTTACTTGTCGTTTAACACTTTTCATTAAAAGATGGATCAAGATTTACATGTGTAGTTCAATTTCACGAATTTGGTTCAATATAACTGCTTCAAATAATAAGAAACAAATTCGTTGTATAGAAAAAATTCACATTCACAAATATTGTAATGACTTGTCACCCTTATAATCAATTGACCCATTTGCATCCTTAACGTTTGCCACCTTGAGGCATAACAGAACATTTCATTCTCCATCTTTGCTTCAAATTTATACTTCTTGTTTGAGACACATATACCAATTTGAAGGAATAATGGTTACAATTTAACATATGGGATATAAAAAGTCCTTAATGCTAGATAATGTTATATTAGATCATACACTTTCGTTTTTGCTAATTAGCATTATCTAAATGACATGTTTGTATCATTTATAAATAGGTAACTTACAAATTATGTATGTAAGAATGGCATGGAAGTATTTTCCATGGTCATGGGATGGGAGGTTATGTCTTTGCTTTATATGTTTCTACACATATAAATGCTCTTGGAGAACGACAAAAGATAAAATTTCATCATATGCCTATAGGTTTTAAGCTATTTGGATCTCAAACCCAACTCTAATGAACTAGATTTTTTTAATCACAAAATGCATAAATCATCATTGAGTAAGCAAATATATATATATATACTATATATATATATATATATATATATATATATATATATATATATATTACAACATAAGCTAGTATATCCATGGAGAAACATTTCGAAGAATGTCTAAGAATGTATAGAAAAAAAACTTTGCAAATCAATCTAAATAGAAAAATTATGCAAAGGGACTCACAAGCTAAAATGTTTTATCCATCTCAAAATGGTTCACATCACTATGATATGAGCCTACTATAAGAAAAATACTTATAAATTAAAGCTATCACCTAATATTACCACAAGACAATTAAAAGCTTACTACATTCATATTCTAAATACCATCGATTCTTTCTAGCCTACGGATTGCAATACCAAATGATTCCTCGAACAATTATTTTTTGGTCGAATGTTCTGAAGCGACCAATTACAATTCTTTGTACCTACTTCCCTTTTATTTTCAAATAAATGCTTTGAAACATACTTCTCCCTTAAAAATCTAGACCGTTTGTATTAAAGAACGATAGGAATGAATAAATGGCAGAATATAAACTTATAAATATTATCTTTGTTTTAACTAAATGGTAAAAAAAAAAAAAAAGAATACCTGAGATTTTCTATATTTATTAATATATTAATTTTATTCAAATTAGTATAATCATCCGGAACTATTTTACTTTTTATAGAGAAAAAAGACATTTTGATATATATTTAAATAAACATGGATAATAATAAATAAATAAATTAGATGTATCCCTTAAATAAACTAAAAGATATACCTCATTGTGGACAATAGCTGCTCGAATCTCTTGTGAGATTAACCTTGTCAATTTGTGAAGTGTTTCAAAATTTTAAAATCCTAAAATCTCTCACATATCTTTTTATTGTTAATAATAAATAAATTAGATGTATCCATAAATAAACTAAAAATATAATGGCTAACAAGATCTCTTTGTGAGATTGACCTTGTCAATTGTGAAGTGTTTCAAATTTTAAAATCCTAAAATCTCTCATATATCTTTTTTATTGTTAATAAATAAAACCAATTGATCATATCCTTAAATAGCTAAAGATATACCTCATTGTGAGGACAATATTGTAAGTCTCTAGTGGGATTGACCTTGTCAATTTGTGTGAAGTGTTCAAATTTTAAAATCCTAAAATCTCTTTTATTTATTCAATAAATAAATAAATATTAGATGTATCCTTAAATAAACTAAAAGATATACCTCATTGTGGACAGCTAGCTAACAAGATCTCTTGTGAGATTGACCTTGTCAATTTGTGAAGTATTTCAAAATTTTAAAATCCCTAAAATCTCAACCCTTATATTTTATTGTTTACAAATTTTTCTTCAAATTCTCTAATCTTTGCTGTCATTTTCTCTGCCGTTATTGGCTGAAACGGTAACTAACTTCTTACAATTTTACACATAAATGGAGAGATTGGGTCTCGGGCAGGGCATAGAAATTTTCTCAAGAAGAAAATGAGGATTTTCTCGAATTAGATGATTAGAAAATCAATTTCGTCTCTCTTTCAAAATTAAATATGCACAAAGCAAAGTTTCTCGGGAAAATCGCATTTTCTCGAGATAATCAAATAAAAAATCCACATAATCCTTAAGCTTCGTCGAAAATCCTTGGCGATCGAGCGCGTACAAAACAAAAATTAAAAAGTGTGAGGGTTGGATTACCTTATGAGGAAAAACACTAAAGCGTGATTCGGGAGACAAAGATGCGGAACTCGACCAAACCTCCTTCGCGAGATGATAAGAAGACAAACGAGAGGCAAATGGATCATAAGGTCTCAAAGACCATTTGAGGTCGAGATGAATAAGCTAAGAGATCGGATCGACGAGATAGAAGTATAGGGTTAGGAGCTTTTCTTCACTGCTGGGCTTTTTCTTCCTTTGGCCTATCGCGGAGGAAAGCAGAAGGGTTTAGGGCTTAGAAATGTTTTCCCTTTCATCAGGGTTAACAAGTGGTACAATTCTGAATAAATGAGGTTAAAATAGTTGGATTGTTTAGAGGGTAGTTTTGGTATTGTTGACAAATTTTTCCTTTGGTTCCTCAAAGACAATTATTTTTAGTCAAATCTTGATAGCAATTACAATTCTTTGTACCTACTTCCCTTTTATTTTCAAATAAACCACCTGAAACATACTTTTCCCATTTTTTTTAATGAAAGTAGTGGTAGAAACTAAGATAGATGCTTGCTGAATTTGTGATGAAAACAAATGTTGAAACTTAGATGGAATTGTGTTGAAAATGTAATCAAGCAGGTCGGCCCGAGGTGAATGTTTGGAATTCAAGGAGAGCTATCATTAAAACATGACCGGTTGGGTCGGAAATTTATTTAAGCGTGACCCGAAGCACATATGCATTGAATGCTAAATTTTTTTAAGTGAGAATCATATAAATGAAGAGTCCATGTTATTTTCATTAAGAGTTGTGGTTGAAATTCAAGTGGAGGAATATGGGAGAAATGGAGGTGAAGGTTGCTGAATTTTCATGGGTATAAATTGAAACTTGTAGCCATTATAGCTGAAATTCATGAAATTAATAAACATCATAATCAAACATTAACAATTTTATAGGAAAGATGATTGTGTGATTATCTAAGTTATTCTAAGTTCTTTGAATTTTTTTTAAAGTATAAGTTTGGCATTTTTGTGCTGGTTTTAAATGTAATTCAAATTAAAACATGATTGTAATTGTTATTTGAAACATATTTATTTTCAGGATCACGAGAAAAACGAGCTTACGTGCGCGGATACATATGTCGACTCCTAAGGTCACTTAATAAGCCAAATAAATTGAAGACACATATAGCTTACAAGCTATAATCTTATTTATCCTCACCTCTTAAATACGGTGAAATACTATGGAAGGATGGTGACCCAAAGAGGGATATGGCTTGGGAGATTGAAATATTAAATAATGCTTCACAACACAATAGGAGTAAGTGTGTATTATTTACTTTATAGGTTTGACCACTTCAATGTATTTATATAACTATATTTATCAACACATTTTCAATTTTGTTATTTATCTGATAGTGATGATTGTCTTATGTTTTTTTATCAAATATGTGAAGTACCTTATGCACAACCATCCTATGGACGCATTAACAAGCGAACAAATGAGTGGTTTAGAAGAAAAAATGATAGTTAAGTTTACTTCCACATGTGTGAATCTTCAATATTGTCTCCCACTTGTAATTGGATATTGATAGATATGGTTGTGTTATTTACAATATAATTTTTTTCTGAAGTGTTTAATATATGACCAAACTCATTTGTATCTATTTAGAATATTTATAAAGTATTGTATCTTGTGATAAATGTAGGCTATATGTTTATCTGAATTTAATAGAGATCTTAAAAATAGAATAGTTCAAATGAACCTTGTGTTAACATATTGCAAGAAACTTACCTTTAGTTACATTCAAGTAAAATCATTTTAGTGAAGACTTAACCATTGTTAAAGTTGATGTAAGAGAAACTTAACAACAGTTAAGTTCAGGTAAAGTTATTTAACTAAAAACTTAACCACTATTAAGTTAAATGTGAAAGAAAGCGTAACTATAGTTAGGATTCAAGGTCTAATTTTTAACTAAAAACTTAACCATTTGTTAAGTTCAATTAAGAAACTTAACAACGATTAAGTTCAAGTAAAGTTATTGCTTGAAAACTTAATAACTAAGCTATTAAGTTTAATGTAAAAGATACTTAATTGTAGTTACATTCGGTCAATCGTTTTATTGAAAACTTGGCCTTCATTCTATTAAACGTAAACAAAATATAACTTCAGTTAAGTTCATGTGAAGTTGTTTAATTGGAAACTTAACCACCGTTAAGTTCAGTGTCAAAAATAACATAACTTCAATTAAGTTCGGGTAAAGCTGTTTCACTAAATAAAAATTCATTTTACTTTCAAAGACTAACAAGGATACTATCATAGAAAAAAATTACATTGTCGATGTTAATACCAAGTCTATCGTCCAACAACAAAAAAGTTTTAACTTCTTACAAATGAGTCAATGTTGAGGGATGAACTTTGTTGCCACCATAACCAAATAATGTTGGAATATAAATGCCATTGTCTTTTCCCCGAATATATTTACATACCTTCAGTTTAAGTCATGCCATATGTGAATAACTTCTCGAGTGTTATAGTTGTGGTGTTGGGCTTAATATTGATGTGTTTCTCGATAGATTGGTGATGGCTTTGTGTAAGAGATACACTATGAGATATGAGTGGCGCTGAATCATATTAGCATTTAGCATGGATTTTCCCTAAATTATCATGATCTTCTAATACTAGAATTCACACCATATTCATTCAATTATACACTAATGCCTCTTGGCCTTTGTTTGCAGAAAAGAACAAAAGGCAAGCGAAAATAGCAAATTGGAAAAGTTTTGGACAGAATTGGCGATTTAAGGCCACATGTCTGACATGGCTCCATGTCAAGACATCGGGTCATACGTGTGCGAGCATGGCTTTACGCCATGTCGTGGCATCATGCTCATGGTATAGTGATCCTGTGGAGCTGCTTAAAGAGGACAGTTTGGCATTTCACAACATAAGTAGCCTTGTGAGCCATTGTTGGGTTTTGTTCAACCATTGTCGCGACATGGGGCCACTATCGAGAAGACCTTTGTTAGACGAAAGCGGCCATGTTGCAACATGATGTGTCGAGGACATGGTGAGGGCCAGTTGCCCTTGTTCCTTACCATTTTTGCCCATTTCTACCCTATTTTTTTTTCAAGGACTATATATTCTCAGCCCTTAATAATAATTACGACGCGAACTTGGAGGCCAAGAACATCTGTTCTGAGTTTCTCCTCTTAGTCTTAGAACAGATTTAGGGTTTGATTATGGTTACTTTTTCTTGGATTTAGAAGACAATTTTGAAGGATCAACCAGCTAGAGGATCTCTTGTAGCTAGTATTGAAGTTTGGAAGCTCTTGTCATATAGTTAGTTTGTATCTCTAATTTTGAAACTTCTTCTTATCTCTTCTTGATTATTGTTCAAATACATGATTTTGGTGGTTGGTACCTTTTGCCACACATATAAGGTGATTATTCCCAATCTATTCTCTGGGTTGATTGTGAATTGATTGTTGATTTATATCATTTTAGATTGGTTTTGTGATAGCTATATTGATATTTGTTGTTGTGAGAATCTGGACTATTATGGTTTCTTACAATTAATTTGCATTGGAAAATAATGCGAGACCGGTTTATGAAAGGACTCATTTATGGATTCCATAGTATTGTGGAGATCATCCGTTAGACTGAGTTGGCATAAATCAGGGCTACTAAATTTTGGTCGAGCCACGTCTGGGGCTAATGGTAAAACTAGGATGGATGGGCCGGGCATAATTTGTGGGAGCTTCATTTTGTTGGCCCGCCAAACCCTATATCGAGCCAGGGCTAGTGGGCCAACCCATCCTATGTACAAAAAAAAGTTAAATTCTTTTATTGATAATCACTTCCTTTTGTGTTATTTTGCATTTCACTCTTATTTGCGTTCTGAAATTTTTTCCTTATCAGCATCATTATTTATGAGTCCACATACTACCTAGCTATGCCCTGAAATTTGAATCCTATACCTTGATAGGGGCTTTCAATGCTATCATTAAACAATATTGATTCTAACTAACCTCGAATATGAAACCCATCACACGTGAGGTGTGAAGAATATTTAATAAGCAGTGTAAGAGATTGAGAATGATTTTATGTTTAAAACCCATTTGTTGATCTCTAGTTCTTTCTACTTTCCCCAAAATTTATGGGCTTGGATGTTTGACAAGCTTAACTATGCATTCACAAATCATCAACAAGCATTTTTAGACTACTGTGATCACTCATTTAGTTTGACAAGTCACAAAATTCCTCCAAGCAAGCATTTATACCACAAATAAGAGAAATCCAATCAAAACATATACTAAAAATGCAAATAAACAAGAAATTAACCAATTCAAATTCTAGCTCTCTACTTAACCATCATACGACAAGTAAGACCGAAAAACATTGAAGAAAACGATCCCCAAATATACGAGGTGCCTCATGACCTTTCTTGGAATGCTTCATGATACAGTTTGAAACAACACCAACTTCAAATTACTCACTTTAATAGTGTGAAAGAATCAAGCAGAATTAAAAGAAAAAGTAAAGTGTCCACAATAACGGGAATACAAAAGCAAAGGCTATTAGAAACAATAGCGGATTACAAAATATATTCAAGATCCACAAATGGGAGTGTTCAACTTATATAAAAACTTTACATTTGTTTACAAACAACAAAAAGAATATTACATATACAAAATAGACCAAAAAGTCTTCCGGTGGGCATCTAACTATGTGTTGACCTTAGAGGCCCAGTAAAGTTAATAGGCCTTCTTGCCTGCCTTTCGTACCTACCGCATGGATGAAGCCCTGCTCGCTTTATACTTCTTGGGAATAAACTCGTGGACGACCACTAACACGGATCATCACACTTCTATACACATGCATACACATCTAACATATCTATCATTAAAACATGCTTATACATATCTCATATTTACTTATCTTATCATATTTCATTTCACATCAGTTATATAATTTCATATATATCATATTCAGTCATTTTTGTTTAATGTTTCATGCACATGAAACTTAGAAGTGGATAAAGAAACTATAAGGAGACGAAAAGGTATTAACACTCCATTCCTCCCCACAGCGTTAATTATAAGGGCCGAAGGGTGCTGTTATCATTATGCCCAGACAATGATAATCTATAAAGATTAAGAAAATACATTATCATTAATCTGAGACGATGACCATCTATAAGGGCAGAAGGTGTTGTAATGACCCCAAACTGAGGGACAGCCATCAATTATGTTCATAACTTTCCATATTAAACTTGCTATCATCCTCTATAAAAATTCTAATAATAATCATGTATTTTGTTCATTTTATAATCATATAGAATAATTATTATAAATAAGTGATCATATCTAGATGTTACACGATCATTGTTAGTATCTTCTGTTTTTCATATTTCGTTATGTTCATGGGTCTTTATGGTTCTATATATATACCATTAATTTAATGTTCCATTCATCAGCTATATATGTATGGACTCTGGGCTCAAGGAAAGCACCACTGAGTTCAGAACATAAAACGAGGTTGGGATGGAAGAAATTATGACCGTCGAGTTGAAGACTTCCTATGAACAGTAGTGACTACGAGCAGTAACCAACGGGACTCTTTGTTTTTCGTGATTTTTTGGACCCGATATGAGTTCCAATTTCATCAAGAAGCTATATATATGTAGGATTCTGGACTCAAAGGAATTTCCACGAGGTCAGAACATCTAAGCAGGTTTGCAGAAGAAATTATGACGTCTGAAGTTCTGAGGCTTCCTGAGCATTGACTACGAGCATAGCTTGAGGCGGGGCCTACTGTTTTTCGTCATTTATGGACCTGGATTTGAGTTCCAATTTTCATCAAGCTATATATGGATGGATTCTAGATTCAAGGGCTTTCATTGAGTCAAGAACATCTAAGCGGAGTTTAAGGCAGAAGAAATTATGACCATCGAGTTGAAGGCACCTATGAACAATGACTACGAGCACCAACCAACACCAGTACTTGGTTTTGTGAGTTAGGGACTCATACTTGATTCCATTCATCAGCCATATATGGATGGATTCTAGACTCAAGGAGTTTCACTAGAGTCTAAAACATGGCTTGAGTTGAGATGAAAGAGTGATCAAAACCAAAACAACTGGGTTTGGAGAAATTTTGACATCATCTCCACTAAAACCCCGATATTTCCTTATGTACAAATATTCCTGTTAAGGTTCTGTCCTTCCTTCAGTCAGCACAGCTGAGCGATTCTAAAACCCCCTCTGGGGAAGACACAGGTTTCTTCTTCCATCCTACAATTAATGGGTTAGAGTTTCACAATTCTCAAGAATTTTGGGAATTCCATACTTAGTTTCCATACAACCCCAAATCAACCACAAGCCAAATAAAGAAACAAATCGAGTCTAGTCTAAAAGCGCCAAACACCACCAATATACCAAGTAGGGTTCTTTTGAACTGGAATTGTCAAAATGGGTTTATGGTTTGATTTTCCATACAAAGTTCCATACAAACCATAACAATCCATTACTGGTGTACAAAAATCCATACCTTTCTTAGCTTTCTTCTCTTCTTCCTCTTAGTCTTCTCTTCTCCTCTGCCTTCTCCTACCATGCCTCAAACTCTCTTCATAGACCAAAAATGGATCTTTTGATTCCTTCTCTATACTTAATTTTCCTTTTTATTTTGCTTAGATCCTCAAAGCCCCTTTTATTTGAAAATCGAGTTATGCATATTTCACTTTAGCCTATAACCTTCTTATCTTATGACTTTTGTGTCCGCATCTTAGCAGATTACAAGGGAATTTTGCCATGTCTTGTACAAATTCCGGGTTTCGAATTTTCTCACTTAGCAAAAATAATATTTGAAAGTTTAAAGTACTTATAATGCCAACCTAATAAATGTTTTAAGGCCATTCAGGTTTATTTAGAGTGTTACACCATTAAAGTCTTTACCACGAGGCGAACCTATTTGCAGGTGATGATAGGGTGAGAAGAACTCGAGATTACAGAGTGTTCAGCAGAAGACCAGTCTGCTCCGTTGGAACAAGTAAGGGGGTTTAATGTAGTTGGGTGATGAAATATTGGATTGGATGAAGGGAGTGGAAGAGACCTGAATCGAGGCCCCGGAGAGGGTTTGGTGATCTGCCGTTAGTGATGTTCTCGAACTCTCTTTGAGAGGAGGGAAGTGCGGAGGGAAAATGGAGGTGGGGTTTTGAGGAGAAATCATTGTTGAGGAGAGAGTTTGAGTGGTTTTTTTTTTTTTTTTTCCATTATGGTGTTGATTGAGACTAAAGCGACATTTGGAAGGAGAAGCCAAAATTTTTTTTTAATTTGGCAGCCAGGCCAGCCCGGCCGATGTTGATTGACTGGTAGCCAATCGGAGTAGGCCAGCTTATTCGATTTTTCAAGCCAATAAAATTAGAGCCTAGCCCAGCCCAGCCCTAATTTCGGGTTGGTCGAGCTAGCCTAATAGGCCATAACCATTTCATGTCAATGTGTTTTAATTAATCCAACTTAACCTAATTAAACTAGGGAAGTAGAAATGTCAAATGCCAATGGTTTTGTCAGGTAAGACTTCAAATTCAATGTTGTGTGAAGACGTAAAGACCTGAGGTGATCGGATTCGAGCATAGTTCGGGCGAATCTTATTGTAGGACTGTAGGAATGATAAGTTTTGAAAAACTCGTCTTTGTTAAAGTAACACGGTCAGTTCTGAAGACCATTAGTGGAAGCGGTGTGGCCAGATTAGGGGGTGACACGAGTGTAAACCTCATACCTATTCCTTGAATCATTATAAGTGCATGTTCACTCAGCAGGTACTAATTTACATGTAGATCGACATACATCAATCATGACGACCGACCTGGTCTTTTCTGCTTGAGTTCATTCTTCGCTTTGTTTCTCTTGAGTTAGCCATGAATCTCCCATGTTTTTCACCATATTTGGTTTTGTTTAAAATATTTCTTCTAACCACTCATTTATCAAATAGTGATCAAATACTTAAGGAGTACCAGTTCCCCTTTTCAAAACACTTTCCGTGGGATCGATACTTGGTTTTAATAAGAAAGTCACTTTATTACTTGTGACCCATAAACTACGGTAGGGTGGAATTGCATTTGTTTATTATAAAAGACATAAGCGAAAAAACCAAGGTCATAACAATGAGTGAACTTTTGAAAGAGATGATGATCGAATTTAAAGGTGATAAGAGGTGAAAGGTGATGGGGGCTGAACTTTTAGAGAGGATGAACGAACACCAAGCATATTTTGGAGGATATTCTATGAGAAAGAACCTTCGTACAATCTAAATATCATTTGGGAGGTAATATCTATGGTAGAGTGTCTAAACAAGGTTATATCCTGAAAATTTTTAAGAGGAAGGTTAGTGTTTGAATTTCTTTTATTTTGTCCCTTTTAACCCAAATAGCTCTTTTTTAAAACTTGAAACTTTTGAACCAAAATACAATAATTTACTATATTATCTAAAATCTAATACTTTTAACATCTTTAATTAAAATAATAATCTTAGTTGGATATTGAGTTGGCATATTAAAATTAAAGTTCATCTATTTAAAAATTAAATTTTGTCTAGGATTTAAATGCAAAAATCATGAAAATTCATAGGTTTCTTTTTACAAATTTTCTTATAAATTAATAATTCATAAATTAACAATCTTGCAGAAAATTAAGTCCACAATACACTTTAAGAGTTTCAAAATAAACTGCTAATTCATAAAAATTTTTAGAAGGAAACAACAATGTATTAAAAATACAATCTGAATAAAATAATAATTTTAGGGTTAAGCTGTATAGAAAAAAATTAAACTTTAGAATTGTCAATGTGACGCCCTAAAACCCGGGGGTTAGTTGACAACCCGTCAACCCGCGGAATACTCGTGAATGTCAGGTAACTTTCGACACCACCACTTGTGTCCCCTTTTCCAAAACCCATGATTTAATAAATGGTTTTTGATCTCCTTTAATACAGAGCTCTGAAATAACCTCTTACCAACACAGCCTTGTACTATGTTCCGTGACCTGGGGTCCAGTATGAGTGAAAGTGGCTTAATAGGGCCCACTCATCCACACTCTGAGAATATACATGACTAATTACCATAGTCCTCAAAGAGTTTAATTCATAGCATCACAAATATTACAAATTAGAACAAGGTTGTTCCAAGTATTTTTACAATTCTTTTTACACAAAATACAAGCTAGAACTAGTTTCTTCTAAACTTTTTAAAAAAGTAATTACAAGCCTGATCCGACTTTCTTTTATAACTATGGCGCAAGGTGTCGATCCCACACCTATACTCCACCAGTGCACAGGGATTCCCCTGACCAGGGTGAGCAATGTTCAGCGGGGGTAAGCTCCTACCGGGGCTGCTCCACTTTAGTGCACATGCAATGCTCATGATCGCACAATCAAACACATTCCAAGTAAAATGTAATTTTTGCTATAAGATTACCTACATCTATAATTATTATCACTCACCATTCACCCACAGTCTCATAGCTCCTCACACATGTATACAGTGTGCTTTATCATTGGTGTTTCTACTACGATGACCCTTTATCCCAACCAGCTTTTGTTTTAAAAACTCTTTAGTTTCCTCCGATAAAATTTGCTTTAATTCAATAGTGGAACAATCTCCGATCAGCGGCTTTATTCCATTGCATTGGACAGTCTCCGTCATAGCTTTATTAAAAAGCATTGGACGATCTCGATAAACCGCTTTAATCAAAGCATTGGGCGATCTCACGATAAACCGCTTTATTCAAAACGTGGAAAGTCTGATAGCGGCTTTGCCAGCTTCTTTAATGCGCTCATGAGACTTCTATGGGCGTAGTCGAGTACGAGCTCACCACCCACTCTTTAAGAATGATGAATGATTATCACCGTAGTACACGCACCGCATTAATCGATGTCCTCATTCTGTAAAATCTGATTATATATTCCATGCCTATACCATGCCAAATATATGATGAGTGCTATATGGACATTTTAAACCCGGGGAATAATACCCATACATCATTTGAACAATCATATCAATTAACATACAATTTCAAAATAAACCACACAATACTTGTCAACATATTAGACACACATATATTGGCGTCTACAAGTCATCACCAATCAAGCAATAGCTTACGGTATACTTTAAACCGTTGTGACACCATGTCCACAAATAGCCTACAACCAAGCTTTCATGCAATGGCCTTGTTCATACACAACACATCCTAGACAAACCATTGAACACACATTTATTTCTTTGATTTATTAAGTAGATCACTCAATTCAAGCAATGATATACTACGATCGCTTGTACGATTGTCAAAATCTAGACACAAATCATTAACAGCCTGAAGTTGTGCGGTCTCGACGGACCATAGCGAGTTATAGAGTCTGAATTGGGTGATTCAAAAAGCCTAGCATCAATTTCTCATATAGAAATGAAATTTCATTGAAAACTTCGCCCAAATTCTCACTTTTACCAACCGAAAATCAGACCCAAAAATCTGGGCCCATTAGGTTGGCCAAAATGGAACGCTTGTGGTAGTCTAGAGGACCATGGCAGGTTATAGATGTCAATTTGCAGGTGATTCAAAAATCTAAATCAAGTTCTCAGATACGGATACAATTTCCTTGAAGGATACTAGCCCAAATTCTCACTTTTTTTCCAACAATCAGTCCCAAAATCTCTAAAAGTAGGTTTGCCAAGTAAGGGCAGCCTATATGGCAGTCTGGAAAACGGACCATAATGTGGAGTTCTCGTCTCCAATTGGATTCAAGCCCCTAACATAAGTTCTCAATAGGATCTAATTCCTTAGAAGAGATGTGCTTTTAAATTCTTCTATTTTCTACGCTAATCCTTTAAAACTGGACATCGTTGAAGAAAAAGCAGTTACTATTCCCATAACCCATTAATTTTCCAAATAGCCCATAGAGAGAAAAAATAAGGGCAAACAGCCCCTTAGGGCATTAAAGCTCAACAAGCAGCCTAGAATGGAAAATAAACCAAGTAGGAAGGATCCCTACACTCTTGGAATGCAACAACGACTCTAGAAGTGCGTGGGCCTTCTAAACCAGCTCTTTAGATTTAGACTCTCAAGCCGGTCCAATGAAATCGGGTTTCAATTACCTAGAATAAGCCCCTCGTCGGAATGGAATGAACTTCGTTCTTAACAGTGTGAAGAAACCGAGAAACCGGGCTCCGTGAATCATAGAGAGAAGTTGGGCTTGTCTCTCTCTCTCTCCTTTATCTCCCTAGTTTAGCGTTTTTTTCCCAGCAGAAATCTCCAGCACCCACCAAATCTGATTTGCCTTTTGTCAGCAGTTCATGGTTTAAGAGACATGACTACAATAATTACTCCCATATGTCCAAAGAAATTCTCCATTCGGAGCCATTTCTGCCCAAGAGCATTATTGATAGTTCAATCTGTTGTTTATTTAAATAAGACTTACCAATTTATTTTAATTTCAAATTTTTATCAAATATATCTTTGAGGTCATAGACACCTAATACCCTAAAAAATCGTGAAAATCCGACTATAAATTCAGCAGTGTAGATGAATTCAGTTCCTTGAGGCCCGATCAGCTAGGTGACCGTTTCATCATCCAAGATCTTAGAAAAATTCGACTACAGAATAATTTATTAATTTATGTTTACCATTTTAAAAATTCAAAATTTTACATAGTTTTGATCTTTACATGAGAATAAGAATTTGGTCAAAGTTACCTATAATACCCAATCAAATGCATATCTTAAAGATAGTTTCATATCTTCTGACGAGAGTTGAAACATACCATGAATAAATTGGCGATCTATGAGCTCAGTCTCTGAGGAATTAATAAGCATAAGACCGCCCTCTGATTTGAAAATTCATTCAAGGCCACATTGCCCTTCATTATACGACCTCTTAACTATCTGATAACTGTTGTATTGCCTCTGTGGAATTAAATCTGGATTCACAAACAGTTTAGATAAGAATATTTGTGTGTAAATGCATGTCTATAAATGATTGGGTTTGAGTGTCCCATGACCGGATCTACCTGGTGATCAGTCGTAGTAATCGGTAGGTGGTAGTGACGACGCTGTCATCTGCCACATTGTTAGATGCCCAGAGCTTGGCCTTGACCTTGATAACCTCATTTCAATCAGAAAATCCATAAATTGAAGCATAAGTTCTCCTTCCTTCCCGACCTAGAAGAGAAGTGATTCTCCTCTTCTTCTCCACTGGCATACAATCAGGATCTGCATGATATCAATCTCTCTCTCATGCCGTATTTATCCGTACGATTCATCTACCGGAAAATCCCCACAATCTTCCCGAGTTGGATAACCGGACAATCACCAGAATTTCTCTGTATGTCTGTTGTACCATAAATCATCGACAAAACATTCGTCTGGAGGCAGCCGTATTCCATCTTGTCATGGCTCAGTGTCTTAACTCTAGGAACTCCAGGAGCCTTGGCATACTGTAAAGTGAGAAGACTTATCATCAGGCTCCACGAAAGAATTTCCCATGTCATTGCCTCCAAGTTCCTTAAGGCATTGTCCCTACATACTTGGGATTCGCCCTCTCTAGTAGAATAAACTGTTCTTATCTAATGTCAGTGATCTCCCTTATTTAGATCTCTCCTTGTCTAACTAGTAGTGCATGTGTAACCTACTAATGAACCTCACATCCCCGAACTAATCCGTTCATTCATTTTCCAAACCCTTAAGGTTATGTTCTCTAACCCTAGTGTTAAAGTGCCTATATGCATTTTACCATGCATATAATTCACACAATTTGTAACACCTGAGCAGTGAGGATCATTGAACTAAAGCATATAATGCACCCATTACCCAATTAAATCCCCAACCCATATTCCATGATCCTAAAGTATTTCGCAGTGTACAAACTCACCAATGTATCCGCAGAGACAAACTAAATCCTCAGACCACCACTGATACCCACCAACTCATAGGTAATGGGTTTCCCTATTTCACGATACCAAACTACTTGGCCTTTAAACCAGGTCCGTTGACGAGCTTTGTCAAACCTACGGAAAGAACTTCATGGATATGAGTGTGATACCACACCACCCGTGTCCGCACTAGGGAACCCATGATTTAATCGGACAAAGTCTCCTTTGAACTGAGGGCTCCCAAATACAACATGTACAAAAACGTAACATGGCCCCAATATGACCACAATGACCTCCGGGTCAATTGTAGTGAAAGTAGCTTAGACTATGTCCTAGCTCAAATATGCATGACTAATTACCATGATTCTGAAAGTTTTAATTACAACCCTCTAATATTTAATTAAAACAAGAGTTCATTCAAGTATTTTACAATTCTTTTTACACAAAATACAAGCTAGAACTAGTTTCTTCCAGCTTCTACTTTACAATTATATTGCATTTTGATTCAAGCATTGATCTTTGTAATTCCTGCCTGAAAGGGGTCTACGGCAGGTGAGCAATGCCCGGTAGTCAAAATCTCAGAACATACACAAAAATGCATACAGTATCATGTTCACATAATCAAACATTCAGTAAATGGGTTTCTGCTGCAGAATGCCTACGTGCCATGAATAAAGTGTCACTCTTATGCCTTTAACACAAGTTCTCACCAAACCTGCACATGCTTATGCCAAGTGTAAAAACTTGTCATTGGTGTTTCACCCTGTGACCATTTTCCAAAACAAAAGCCTTTTGTTTAAAACTCCTTGGACATCCTTCGATCATTGCTTTATTAAAGTCGACTAGACAATCTTTGATAAACAACTTTGCCAACATTGGGCAGTCTTCGATACTTGACTTTATTAAAAAGCATTGGGCCAGTCTCAGATAGATCGCTTTAATCAAAGCATTGAATGGTCTCGATAAACAGCATCAAAAGCGATGGACAATCTCTGATAAGCTAGCGTTATTAGCAGTAGGGCCAGTCCTCGATAAACAAACTACTCAAAGCTAGAAATGCACAGTGAGACTCAGATTATATGTAAGTCAATTGCCGAGAGCTCCACACTTATCACACAAGTCTTGAATGATTATGACCATGTACCCTTGCCCATTTAATGTGATGTTCAGTGCATATAAATAGAAATTATGCCATTCCAAGCCTATACCATACCATATATATAATGAGTGCTATATGGACATTTTAAACCATGCATAATACCCATGCATCATTTGGACAATCATATCAATTAACATACAATTTCCAAAATAAACCACACAATACATAATCCAACCTCTTAAGACACACATATATTGACATCACAAGTCATCACCAATCAAGCAATGACTTATATGTGTACTTTAGGCTTAATTGTGACACCATGTCCTGAGTATCCTACAACGAGCCATCTGATGGCCTTGTTCATACAACACATCACAAGCCAAACCATTCACAGACACCTGATTTGACTTCACACAATTTCAGCCAGGTATGTCACTCAATTCAAGCAATGATATACTGCAATCATCTCTAAATGCAAAAATCTAGACTAAATCAGCCACTCGCCTAAATTCTACTTAGAGTCCCCCAAAAAACGGGACCCTACTTGATTATAGAAGTCAATTGGGTGATTAGAATCTGTTTATTCAAGTTCTCATATGAAACTGAAATTTCCTTGATGGATACTAGCCCAAATTCTCACTTTTTTCCCAATGAAAATCGAGTCCCAAAGAAATACGGATAGTAGGTTCGGCCAAAACGGGGCAGCCTATGGCAGTCTCGAAAAAAGGAACCATAACTTGTGTTATAGATGTTCAATTTGGGTGATTCAAAAACCTAACATTAAGTTCTCATATAGGGATATAATTTCCATTGAAAGATACTAGCCCAAATTCTCACTCTTTCCCAACCAATCAGCCCCAGAAAATCTAGGCGTTGAGTTCTGACCATGAGACGACCTATGTAGATCTGAAAAACGGACCGTAACTTGAGTTATAGATGTCCAATTTGGGTGATTCAAAAGCCTAACATCAAGTTCTCATATAGGTCTACAATTTCTTTGAAGGATACTAGTCCAAATTCTCCCTTTTTATAATTGAAAATCGGCCCCAAAAGCTTGGACATCATATAGAGTCGAAATAGGCACTATTCCCATAACCCATTAATTTACTTAAGCAGTCCTTAGGGCAAAAAACATTAAAACGGCCCCTTAGGGCATTAAAACTCAACCAAACAAGCCCTAGAATGGAAAATAAACCAAAGTGGAAAGATCTCTGCTTCTTGGAGCGTAGAAGAAACTAGGAAGTTCAGTGGACACTTCACAAACGAACTCTTTTGTTCCTAAACTCTCACTTGAATCCCGTGAAATCTCATTTTTCGAATTGCCCATAGTCCTCGTCGGGTAGATGAACTTTTGTTCTTGGCTTGACAAAAACCGAGGGCAACCGGGCTCAGTGGTCGTAGAGAGAAGTTAGACTTCTCTCTCACCACTCTCACTGAAATCTCCCCTTTCCCCTCCAAATCTGATTTTAACCTTTTTTCTAACTTAATTCTTAAGTTTGGAGACATGGCCCACATCGCGCCATGTGTCCATTCTCGATCGGACCACACACGCCCCGAAGCAATTTATTCGTTCAGTTCAAGTTCAATTTATTTTAAATGAACTGCTAAATTATTTTCCATTTCAATATTTTGTTTTCTCAAAATCCCGTTTTTAGGTCCATGGGTACCGTACCCCAATCATGAAAATTTAGGCGCCTTCGAATTCAATAAGAAATTCGATGCAGGTGACTAGATTCTGCGAGACGAGAATCCAGCGGTGAAGTCATTTCATCGTAGGATCTAGAAAAAAAAAATTCATGTTTCCTAAACCATTTTTTACACGAATTTTCTTGTTTTTACCATTTTGAAAAATTAAATTTTTTTCAGGTTTACACTCAACGGTATTCAGTCTTATATTTCTCTCTAACTGCGAGAAGGTTATTTATTGAAGAAGAACAAAGAAAATTTTCTAATTCATACCTAGGGTGTTCTGACCTCGAATCATATAGGACAAATATATAATGAATTACATGTTTGAAACCAAATTTATATAATTCTATAAACAAAGAATGAATAATTTTACAAGCTCCATATAGTTTCTCTTCAAGCTGTAAAGTTTCTCTTAAAGGTTAGTTTCGCTCGTTCACGTTACTATACATTGCTTCACTCAATCGAAAAGTCGTTTCAAATCTTACGGGATAATGTGGGAGAATTTTAAATGGCGGGTATTTATACTTCTATTAGAAAAGTCATCAAAAGTCTAATGTCTGTAAAAGTTAATGACATTTTCAATATTGATGTATTTTTATAGAGGGGTCCATAAATATTGCTTAATTGGATACGTCATGTTTTTTATGAACATTTTAAAATCTTAAAGCAATCATTGTGAATATACCATGACTTTTAATTTCTAGAGTCTTTAAAGCGTGAGTCATTTTACGACTTTGCATTCACTTAAAGTTAATAAATTTTCTAATCCAATACACCCCTAAATTCTAAATTTGTCAGCATTATGGTTGATGCGAGATAAGTACATGAAAAACCCACTTATTGTCACCCTAAATGCACAGTTTGAATATTCTGAATTTATGTCTTTACTTGATTTGCAATCATCTTTCTACTAATACCCTTTTTCTGTTATAAATATTAGAAAAGTATCAAAATCAAACTTACATATGATCAATGGTGAAAAAGCATTTTTATTAAGCAGTTGACCATCACCATGTTGACTAGACCTACTACGTAAGAGGCATGCTAGGTTCCAATATCCATGCAGATTCATGAATCTGCATGTGCTCTTTCATATTCTATTCCAGTCAGTACATTGGATCAAGGGAAATAAAGACATTAATAATGGCTCCGTTACACTTGTCTGAACTGAAACTACCGCTGTCCTTCTCATTTTCTCTCACTCACTCTTCCCTAATTCCTCGTCACCTCTCTTTGCTTCTGGTTAAGCAACAACAAGAAATTAAAATGTATTTTCACTCTTTCTTTCTCCCCTATCATCTCTTCTTTCAGACTTCTCCCACATCTTACACTTTCATCAAAGTTAAACCCTCTTCTAAAGTCTCTCAATTTATGGTTTGTAGTTTAAGTGTACCACTACAACATCTTATTTTCTGATGTGGTTCTGAGGAAGAAAATGAAAATATTCATAATGTTAGGGTTTTATCTTTGTCGCACTTAATTCTGTATTTTTTGGTCCAAAGCGTATTGCTAAATTAAATTGATTGCAATCATTAATGGGGTGGTAAAAATTAAAATATTACAGACTAGATGAATTCTTTTAATCAGCATATTCTATTAACTGAAGTATTCTGAACCTGATTAACTAACTAAATCTCAATTTTCCCAATTCCATTTTTGCTCTCAGATGTCTCAAATGGTGGTCTCCCAGAAGCGAAGATTTTTACTATTCTGCTTCCTTACCTGCAACAATTTTAGTTTCTGGAGCTTTCTTCATGGGGAGTGTGATCATAACCACTGACTATAAGGAATTAATGTGAATCGAAAATACTCATATTTAATTTAATTTAATTTTAGTAGGATATGTGCTTCTCTACTGATGCAAAAATCATAATTCTTGTTTTGTTCAAATTTTGAAAAATCAATGCTTGATTAATGTGTAGAGACTTTGGACAGATACGGTCTCCACAACCAGGATTGCAGGATCAAAAAGTTTGCGCCAGGTTTGTTATCATCATATATACATACTATCTTTCAGTTGTAGCAGCCAAACTTTAGATCTAGATTTACTCTTATTTACTCTATTTTGTGTATTTAGGCTCAATGCAGGTCTGATGATGGTGAGGCATTACCTAGAGGCGTTGTCTCAGGACTTCGGACTTGGAATTGCAGTCCCGTTCAAGGGTCCGCAATTAGAGAGGTATGTGAATTTATAAGTAGAAAGTTATTGTTTGGTTGCCAGGTCATTCCCATGCCTGTTCGATCATTCATATTTCCCAGTAGAACATCTGATGTTCATATTGTGAAGAGTATAGTGTAGTTTTATGCAGCATTATCCCACACTTTCCTTTTGAAGTAATTGATATTAGGTCAGGGAATTCCTAAGTTGAGGGGAGAATGACTTGAGTCATTTGTTTTGACTTATTTATCAGTTAATCAAGTCTTGTGTTCAAATATTCAGTTTAACAATTATTCTTGATATGCTGGTTAGTTGATTTGGATAGTAACATGTCTCCAACACTGAACTTGTTTAGAAGAAGTGAGGGACATCAACCAATCTCTTGGCCATTGCAGCTGGAATCAAGCAAAAAGAAAGTGTAAATAAAATTGTAAAAAAGGTGATAATAATCCCTGGTTACACTTTTCACCCGTGTTCTGATAATAACTTTATATTCTAAATTTTATTTTTAAGATTTTAATTTCTTTTTTTCACCCCCCATCCAAGTTTCTATCGTGATTTTATTCATAATTGTGGGTACAAGGCCCAAAACCAGCTTTACCATTCACGGGCCCGAACGCCGCTGCCCACCAGGCCCGAGGCCCCGAATATCCTCACCTTCCGGTGATCGTGGAATGCAACACTTATTATCCTCTTGGCGGGAGCCATCTATGAAGATGGCGGCTGTGATTACCGGCTGATCTCGCAGTTCAAAGACGCCCCATACACATAACCGTTTTGGAGATGGTCAAACACTTCTTAAGTTGCAACTGACTTGGCCGTCAAAAAGGAAGAAACGGGTCATGTATAAGAGCGCCCTGCCCATACGTTTTGGAAGGAAATCACCCTTTCCATGAAAATCTATCATCTTCCTCCTCCATAAAGAAAGGAAGAGCATGACAATAAGCAAGTACGACATTCTTTGTTGAAAAAAGACACTCTTTCCTCTCAGATTCCTGATGCGACTTAGCCATCGGAAATGTGGGCGCACCACCGTTTTCTTACTTGTTTCTTTGCGTTGCGCGTGGGTTGCCTCGACGATCCGGTGACGTGGGATGCCGATTGCTCGCCTCGCGTTGCGTTTGCTCTGTTTTTCAAGTGATCTCCCGTCCCTCGAAGCTGGTAGTTCTGATCCCACTCCATGGACCGTCGAGGTTTTGTCACCATGACCAGCAGCCCGGTGAATCGCACGGAAGACTAATTCCTTCGCTGGCATGTCGGGATAGGCAAGCGGGAGCAGGCTAAACCGAGATGGCGAATTGCGGGGTTGTCTTGTGCATCTGCGGTAAGAAAACAGCGCCTACGGGCTCATTAGGAAGCGAAGCGGATCAATGCACAGGAAATAGCCGCACACCCCGATTAAACAAAATAAGGCGAAGAGCCTATCGGATCGCAGCGACAGCAGCGGACGATGGTTATCTTCCAGCTGACTCACGCTTCGGATCTACCACCTTCAAGAAACGTGGGCGAATCAAGGAAGAAGCCTCCACGCCGTTCCCATTGAGTAAACCAGCATACCTCATCGAGTCTGAAGAATTCAGCGAAGAAGGCGGTAGTTGGAGCACGCTCCTAAACATACCGCGTGGCAAAGTGCGGCACCATCACCGATTCGGGTATCCCAGCTGGTTGCACCCGGCCCGGCCGTATGCCCTACACCCTGGCGTTGGGGGCTGAGGGACCTCACTGTCGTCCCCACTGGTCAGCACATCTTGAGTTATATGACCTCCCTACGGCTTTGTCATATCCTGCGTTTGCCGTGTACTTAGTGGCTCCTCTAACCCGTGCAGGCAACATCTTGCCACTTGACAGCGATGATTCTAAGCGCGGAAATGATCTTCTATGCAGAAGGTGTTCTGGCTGACCCGGCTGAAGGGACCCAGCCCCTGGCCTAGTTCCACTGACTCCCCGGGATCCTCAGCTCATTCCATGAGTTGTGGGTTGCGGTCGTTCCCGGTATATAATTTGGTCAATAAAGGAAACATAGTTCACTCTGGTGCTGCTGACCGGGATGAATCTATCAGGGATTTCACGAACTGATTTGGGTGCCCATCCGACCAGTAGTGCATAACATGATCTGGTCCTTTCATAACTTTCAAAAAGAAGAAGCTTTGAGCCGACTACCCCTTTCTTTCAATCTCTATCTCTGGATCCGCCTCGATGATGGAAGCGTACAAGCGGGGGACAATACTCTGTTTGAAGACAATATCCAAGGCGGCCTCCCTGACGTGTGATTCTGTAATTAGCAAGCTGGCCACAGAGTGTGACCCCTAGCAAAAAGGGGCTGAGTAGAACCGGGCGCTCCGAGGGGGCGGTCGGAGAAGAGGAACCTCCCCAGTTTACCCCTCTGAACATCTCCTATGACAGACTCCTCCCTCTCATCCGAGATCACCCTGACTTTAAATGGCCTACACGTTTGTTCGTCCGAAAGCGATACAGTAAATCTCAAGTGCGATTACCCACGGGGACACGGGGCATGAAACTAACGATGCCGAACCTGAAGTTCCTAGTGGAAAGTGTCCAAGTTGGTCTGGAAGAGTACGATGCGGAGTCGACTAAGTAGCGAAACAACTCCAGCGGTTGAAAAATTAGCGGCCCGGCTGAGCTCCGTCGAACCGAAGCCCACCGTCAATTACATATTGGCGGCGGTGATGACGGTATCTGATCCAGCGTCAAAGGAGAAAACACTCTGGTCTCACCGATTCGGAACCCCAGATTTGTTTCATCGATTACCCAGGCCAGCTCTGAGCAATAAAGCCAATTGATGGCCCCATGTCCTTTCCTCCCATTAGCAGTCCGGTCATCCTCCACACCATGATGCACTTGTAGCACTTTGCATTATTCATTTTGATGTACACAGAGTGCTTGTTGGCTGCTATAGCAGCACAGTCGACTATTACAACCTTCAGCCTTGAGCAAACGGTTCACGCGACAAGCTCGATTCGGTTGGCAGAATTTGTCGGATTTAATGAAATGACCATCGCAACCATGGGTGATAATACTCTCCCCGTCAGAAGCGAGGCGATTCGGCAAGTCTTATTTTACGGTTATTCGAAGACTTGGGGCCATACAGTACCATTGTTAAATTCCTTTGAGCACCGCTGTAAACAGTGCCTCAAACACCATCGAACTGTCGGTTATTTAACTACAGTGCCAGGACGACCTCTGAGTAGCGATTAGCGGCTTCGCTAGTCTTCATCGCTATTCAATAGTGGCGTGAAAAAGTGAAGAAACCCGGCAATCGACCTTCGAGGCCCGGCTCCCGAGGCCATGATCGACCGCCGCGGGTTAGGAGGACATGGAACAATTGGCTATTGATCCCTTGGAATCCATGCTCTGGCGGTGAAACACACTTATGTTAGCTCCTCTTCTGGAGGAGAGGAACAGTCTGCAGCAGTTTAGCCGTGCTTTCGATGTGTCGCCTAAGACCCGCTCGGATATGGCTGGCATTAGCCTGGCATGCTTCTCATAGGATTGAATCAATGTTATTCCCGTGTGTTAGGATGATCGAATGAGTAGGCGTTTCCTTGGACCGCCACATCCAGGTGTCGGTAAATTAGATAACCTTTGAAGCCGGGGGTTCATCAAAGAAATCAAGTACTGAATGGCGCTGTAAATGTAGTGGTGGTACAAAGAAAGGTGGTAATAGAGTATCGTAGACTATGCCGATCTCAGCGAGCGCATGCCACAGAGACAACCCTGCACTCGCATGGGCAGTTGTCGACGCGTAGGCGAGGGCATGGGATGTTGTCGTTCTTAGATGCCCTCTCAGGATACCATCAAATCCCCATGTATCTGTCGGATCTGCGAGAAAAGGCTCGCGTTTATCCTCCCACATAGACTCTTCTGCTATAATGTAATGTTGTTTGGATTAAAGAATGTCTGAGGCGACTTATCGAGTGGTGACAGATGTTTAGACATTAACATTTGCTCATGGAGAATTTCACATTGACGATATATTGATAAGTCGAGAGCGCCCGGACCCACGCTACATCTACGAAAAGCTTTGAACTCCGCCAGGCATCGGCGCCGACAATCCCTCAAGTGCGCTTTGCGAGGTAAGGAGTGTCCATGATTCGGGTTTCATGGTGACCCAGAGGGGGATAGAAGCTAACTCTGCTCAGCTTAAGGCTATCCTAGAATCCCCGGCTCCCAATTCTAGAAAAGGGGTACAACAGCTGACCGACCGGTTGGCCGCCCTTGGGCAGTTCATCTCTTGGTTCACGGACCGTCCAAAGCCATTATTCGCCACCCTCGAGGGCGAGGGCCGGATGAAATGAAGTGTGATGGGGCCTTTATGGCAGTCAGCAATATCAATGGAACCTCTAGTCTCATAGCCGGAAATTAGGTAAGGGCACTCTTCGTATGTCTAGAAGTCTCGGATGTCGCAGTGAGTGCCGCCCTATTCAAGAAAATGCGGATGGAAGGTAAAGACCAGTGTTCTTCGTTATGAGTCATACTTAGAGCGCATAAACCAGAGATATATCGCCACCTTGGCGATTTGCTTTAGCTCTCAGGTGTAACCAGAAACTTGCCCATGCCCCAGCACCCCATTGTGGTGCTAACTAACCTTCCCCCTTCGAAGTACTATTCACAAGCTTAACTTGTTGGGAGGTAGGCTCCTTGGGCGGTCGAACTAAGCGAATATAGTAACTAAGTATAAGCGAGGTTAGCAAAGGACGGGTTCTAGTCGACTTCCAGGCATAAATCCCAAGCTAAACTTGTGCACAGACGGTTTGAATTGGTGGACTCCGGTGTAGGCGAGGCATCTTGGCAAGCTGAGCGCATTGACTTTATTCAATCCTAAGTAGGGACAAGATCGAGCAAGTTATCCGACTGGGCTTTAGCTCCTCGAACAATGAATCAGAATATGAAGCCATCCTAGTTATCAGCTGACAAGCTTATAATTCGAAGTGATTCCCAATTGGTGGTAGGACAGGTAAACCGCAGAATGTAGTCCGGGATCCACTGAGATAAGCGAAGTATGTAACCACGGTTAAACAACGCTTGGGTAGTTTTATTGGAAACTAGAACACATTCCACCAAAGGGATTGCAATGAAAAGCGAACTCCTTAGCCACCGTGGTGTTGCGCCTCTACATAACGAAACAATATTTCTACCTATCTATTACCAACAGATTCCTCAATATACTTTAATGGATGGCCGGTGAGCCGAGCCTCCACTTTTGGATGGACCCCATGTGGTATTAGCACGGGAGAACTCCCTAATGAGAAGGACAAGGCTCACAAGGTCTGAATCCAGTCGGCCAGATTTTCCTTGATCGATGGGCAACTGTTCAAACGATCCTAAATAGCCATATCCCGCGTGCTTAATTGCCTGACGGAGGCGGTGTGTGTTAGCCGAGCTCCACGAAGGATATGTGGCAGTATCGGCGGTAGAACTACGGCACCTGAGCCCACACTCGGGGGTATTATTAATAACGATCGGCATTCTTTTGATTCGATGCGAAAATGTGACTGGTGCCAACGGCAGGCTCCCATCTTAAGATCGCCGGCTCAAGACCTAATTTCCATCTAAGCTCATGGCCGCCATTTCGATAGAATTGACATAGTAAATTCGCTCCCTCTTCTTCGACTCAAAAAGAAGTTATTGCTTTAGTGACCCAGCAGTGCCAATAAATAGATGAAAGTCGAGCTTTGCATCAATCAAAAGACAAGGACGTCACTCGGTTTATCACGGAAGAAAATCGTTTGTGGGTCGGTATTCCTCGATCGATTGTATCAGAGACGATGAGCTGATTTGATAGTCGATTATGAAACTTCTGCGAGTTGAAAATAAAAAAATCTATACTCCGCTTTGGTATTACATAAACAACGACAGCGAGAACTAACAAAACCTTGTTGTGCCTTAAAGCGATTTAGATTATGCTAAAGGCAAATGGGTAGGCGAACTTTCACAGGTACTCCCAAGCTTACAGAATGTGGCAAGACTGGCCAAACCATATCTCCCTTGGCACTTACTGTGGATGGAAGCTGTCCCTAATCGGTATGCATGCTCTGACCCATGTCTTGGCGGTTGAGTGCAAATCTATAGTTGGGACCTAGACACGATAGATGAACTATATCTGACGAACGGTTAATGAAATAGCATCTTCTGACCTGATTGGCAAACGTAGCAGAGACACAGGTCCACTAAGGAAAAGTCTTGAAAACCAGGCTAAATCAGGTGGTAGTTTCAAGCAGTGGGAAGGACCATATGTTGTAACACGAGCCGACCAGTCCAGGTTCATATGCCTGAGATAAACTAAATGGAACACCCATACTAAGGAATGTGGAATGCTGTGCACCTCAATCTTATTAATAAAAGAAAATTGAGTCTCTAGTAGTGTTTCCATCTCAAATTTTAATTATCAAAGTGCGGGAACATTGATGTCTTTATCCGACCCGGTATGGTTGATGCTCGGCTAATATTGCGAGTCGAGGGAAGGTTGATATCATACCCGACCTAGTATGGTTGATGCCCAGTATGGTTGATGCCTAGCTGGTTCATTACAAAGTCCGGGAAAGGTTGATGTCCTACCGGCCCAGTATAGTTGATTCGCAGCCAGTTCATTACAAAGTCCGAGCAAGGTTGATGTCCTATTGGCCTAGTATGGTTGATGCATTCGGGTCATTTACGAAATCTGAGGAAAGTTGATGTCTTATCCAGCTCGGTATGGTTGGTGCCAGTGGTTTATTACAAGATTGAGACGGTTGATGCGCCATATCAGGCCAGTATGGTTGTTCTTAATTTTGGTTCATTACAAAGTCCGGGGAAGGTGATGTACTATCCGGCCCAGTATGGTTGATGCCCAGCTAGGTCATCCATCTATGCCTACCCGACTAAACAAGGTAAATTACTTGACTCGTGAAGAAGTGACAACGACGGAAATTTTCCGAAGAGCAAACACATGCTTTATTAAGAAACTTACTTGTTACGCCGAAGCGGGGATATAATCGCGTGAGCCGCGAAATTTCGATGAGAAGAAAAATATAGCCCTAGTTCCCCCGAAGGCATCAGTTCCTCGGGCTCTCCCCAGTTACTCGGCGGGCGGAGGAGTCATTGAATCTCAGCTAACCTCGGCCAGTACAGAACCCTCTTTGCCCGCCTCTTTACTTATCTGCATCATGATGGGTGTTAGGAAACCACAGGCTGGCTTTGGAGGGCATCGGGGATTGATGAAGAACTTGGGAGGTAGCGGCTTTGACGTGTCCGGCATCTCGTCTCGGATCACGGGCTCACTTCCACAAATGTTGTGCGCGAAGGCACAACAACCACTTAATAAATGATGAAAGATCACATCAAAGCATCACAAAAGCCTCCTCATGTATACCTCTTTAGAAGCCCTCACCTTACAGAAGCGGTTCTTCGTCTTGCTGGCTTGACTCTAGTAGTAAAAGAAATTTGTTCATCGCAGACCGATTGTCCTCGTCTCTACGCCTTATCGAGGGCCTGTCTTTCGAAAAGCTTTGTCGGAGTCATTGGCCAGGGTCCCTTTTACTGGCACCCTGTGACGAGGCATCTTCCGGACCTGGCTAACTCATATTCAGCACATTAGGGCTCTCCTGTCGACCGGCTGTCAAATCCTGAACATCGGCTTCATAATGAAGCCAGAATCTACCTACACCTCATTGGACTACTGCTGTAGTTCCTTGGCTCCGGAGCTCAGGCGGTGAACTCGCCTCCGTCTCCACGTCATGAGCCTTTCGGGGGCCTTACGGTCGAGAAAAAGTGTGGGGTAAGTCGTAGCCTCTCATCCCAGTGGTTGATTCAGAATGTTGGTAGGCCATGTTTCAAATAGCGATGTCGCCTACGAATGGATGCATATTAAGGATCACGAATCATTGTTGAAACAATCTTTGGGAACATTACATAGAGTTGACGAGGCCTGGCGTGGTGTGTAAAATGTCACCTTTATGCAGGTGCCACAGCGTCGCCCCCAGTAATATAGTGTACCAATGAGTACGGATGTCGATCTACGAGGGATAGGTGTGGTGACTACGATTTTCTTTTCTAGTATCTGGATATCGTCTTGTGAAAGGGTACTAATTATTAGAATATAAACCTTCAGTATTGTCTGAATGAATTACTATATATGGAGCTAGGGCTTTACTCCCACTGCCACTTCGATGGATTATTTCTTGGGATAATATTATTCGGTTTATTTATGATTTAGTGTAGCAAGGTGATCTTGCTTACGAGATACCCTCTCTCGAGGTGTATTCGCCTATCTCGCTAGTAGAGTTTAGTGTATCTCTACCCCAACTCGGTACTCCGAAATGCCTTAATGTTCTAACCTTAATTGCCACCTTCGGGTTCGGAATATGCCACATCACCGAATCCAACCGAAAATTTGCTCTACTCATATCCTAGGTATCCTCATCTCTCGAATCTGGGATCTCTAGTATGATCCACTAATGTTGTGGCCAAACATCACCATATAGTGATTCCCGCAGATGTAAGCCCGAGCGATAATGAATCATAAATCAATGAATAATATAAATTAATAAACTTTAATCCGTTCGAATTCTTATTAAGTTTAACAATACCCTAGGTATGGATATAGAACATAATGAATAAGAAAAATACACTATGTGATATATAAAACATCGAGTTCTATTATCAACGAAGAAACATACAAATCATGGGCTCTTGCCCGAGATCGATGTCCTACATTCGATTTCGCGCCCTAGTTCGGCCGTTCAAATAAATTTTGCGCCCCCTTTTTGCTTTTAATGATGAGAGGACAAAAACTCGCGCTGACGTCGCGACGTTGCAACGTCGCAACGTTGAGACATCGCGACGTTGAGGCGTCGCGACGTTGCCACTTGTTGACTTTTATATTAGTTGACCCGGCCACATTCCGTGGCGGTGGGCAATCCTCAACGATAGAGGCAGTCAGCCGACATTACCAACCATCTTCTTGCTTTTGATCTCACACTCTGAACCGCTTCAAAGCGCTCTTTTAAATATAGACTGCATGCATTCACAGTTACTAATCAGGTATTAGGCTATATCGATATTTGAAATGTAAATAACGTAAAGCGATAAGGCCAAGCGCAGGTATATACAGGTGTTTTAGGCACTCATCACACCCCTAAACTTAGCTTCTTGCTTGTCCCAGTAAGAATGGACACCTCTAAGGCGAACAACACACACTCTACATATAGTCTAACACGAAGGTAGTGATGCCCGTAAGCGATATAGATGAAGGATCAGATGGACGATTCACAACTCTGTCGTTTTGTTTGAAAGTTCACGAGGATTTGCAAGGTGTTACTTTGACACCACGAAGAACTAAGTTTAACTACGATGCAGAAGTTGACTAGTGCCTCTCGACCTCAGAGTATTCAATAACTTTTCCCAAGGGCCCTATGTGCATTAAATAAATGACCTCTAGTGTACACTCTGGTTCCGAAGCCCCCCAAACTTGAGTTCAACTCACCTAATTGGGAAAATCTAACTACATAAGGATCGGAGCATGCAGTTGCATTTCTAATATACACTCAACACTAAGAACAAAACTATTACAGTAAGTTTATGTTAAGTGTTCATGTAGCGGGGATAGTTGTTGACTCCCCACTGGGTTGGTTAAAGGAGCAGCACTTAGGGCATTCGATTCCCCTCGAGCGTGCTTTCGAACACTTCGACTAAACCCTAAAGGCCCTAAGCTGGGGAAACCTGTCTGCATCCCCTGTAGCAGACGGTCAAATGATGACTCGACCGATTGGCTCGAGGGCGACAGGCTTTGAAGGCCCCTCGGGCGTACTTGCAGAGATTCAGTGGAAGATCCACTTATTCTATCTCCTGTCTCATATATATATATATATATATATATATATATATATATATATATATATATATATATATATATATATATATTTTTCTGTTTTCTTTCCTTTTCTTTATTTTTTTATTTTATTTTATTTTATTTTATTTTTTATTTTGGGGCTCGAAGGCAATCCTCTTTTATTCACGGTGTCCCATCTCTTTAGTGTTTAGAGATTCCCAGGGGTTGTTGAACCTTAGTAGTCGGGCTCGGTACCTAGGCATACCCTAGAGATCATTTGTGAGTGAGTGTGATAGGCACCTTGAGAAATGGTTTCTTGAATAACCAGAGGTGATTCACTATGCCTCCACCTGTGACTGAAATTCAGAGGCATTTCAGGCCATCAGTGACCTTTCTTCTATGACAAAAAGTGGATTCGGCTCATAAGTAATCCCCTGCTCTCAAGCATGGCATCTTGCAGCGCAGCTACCTAAACCACGACACCTACACATGTATAAGATTTACTTAAAGCCTAAGCATGACTAAACACAAAACTTAACATCCTAAGATAAGCAATGTAAATAAAATATGAAATGTAAACTAACATGCATAAATGAAAATAAACTACGACATAAAAACAAAATCGAGAACAAAACAATACTAATCTAAACAATCATTTCGATAACTTCGATCACCACCCACCCTAGCAAATATCGGTGTCCCCAGCGGCGAAAATAACGAGGAGAGGGTGAAAGGAACTCTTTACAGTGATGACCAGTCTGCTAATTAGTGGCTGAGTGGATGGCTAGAAATTTGGGCTAAATTTGGGCACAAACGGCTCTTCTTTCTTGAAGAATAGTGGCACAGTTGGCCAAAAGAAAGCTATCGCACGTCAAAGCGCCAAGGAATATCTGTGTATTGATGAGGACTCGTGCTCTGGGTCTCATCCCGGGAATGCATCAAAGCGCTGATAAGGAGAGCCTTTAGTCATCGGGTCGAGGCGTGGAGCCCCAGAGGGCTCTCAGGTGATTCTTGTGGAGTGGTGGTGGTGGTGGGTGGGACGGGGCGCCCAATGTCCCACGGGGATCCGCTGAGTCGGCGAGCACGATAATCGTGGAGCTCGTCCTCGTCCGGGGGCTCATGGCGAAATCATTAGGCACACTCAGGTGTAGGACACCCGGTTTGTCCCTCTTGACTGATATGGCCTTGATGGGGTGTAACCACGCCTCATTGTCATCTAGAGGCACCCTGGCTCGTTTGCATAAGCCATAAATGAGGAAAGGGTGCCCCAAATTCATCTTAGCGTCCCGGTTATGGAGGATGGCGATCTCATAACACTTGACATCAAAGGAATATCCTGAATTATGGCATAGTTGAGCAAGGCACGCTTGGCGATCACTTTACACGTTCGTGGTCGAGATGAGATAGCGACGTGATGAGTGCGGACGCGGGGATATAGGCCAAAGCTTGGCCTTGGGAGTGGAACCGGCATAGCCTCAACTGTTGAGTTTCCACTCGCCTTGGGTCCATTAGTCAAGACCCGAATGACCTCGGGGTAGTAGGGGCGCTCGTAAAGCCGATCAAACTGCTCCGAGGGGACATGATCAAGATTATAATAGTGATTGATCGACTCTGCACTAAAGTCGACCAACACACCCCTCACCCGAACCTTCTTGACGACGTGGGAGGCGAGATTGGCGTAGAATTCTCGCACCACACTCATCGCAGCTGGATGAGGTGGTTGGCAAAGTGCTCGCCATCCCTTGGCCGCAATAGTTTTACGGAAGAAGTCGTCAGGGTGATGAAAACCCTTTTCCTTAATAAATGACTGGTTCTTAGGATGGTCTGAGCTTGGATCGTGACGCACCCTCATTGACAAACCGTGAGACATCATAATTGGGGGTCGAATCGTCACTGGGCCGACCCCGCTTTGTAGGCAACTTCTGCCTCTTTCCAGACATTGGAGGAAGGACTCAAGCTCCTAGGAGGGGAATGCAGTGAAGTGGCACCAAGGTGACACACTCAACTGGGCTAGACAATATACGAGCACCTAGAGTGCACTAGGAAAAACGAAGTGCACCAGTGACCCTAAATGTGACCCAACCTGAAATAAACCTAAATGTGACCCTAAATGTGAACCTAAATGGGGACCCCTAGACCTAAGGTGGATGACTAGACCAGTGCGAGAACACCTAAGTGGGTGTATAGATGAGCCCGGGGATGTGTGTGATGGTGATGGTGGTGTGCGAGAGAGGGGTGTCTCGGAGGGCCATCTGCAGCCTCCGACGGTGTGATGGGAACTCGGCAATGAAATCGGTGTGGAAGGGGAGTGCGGGAGGCTAGGGTTCGAGGCGGGGATGATCTGAGGTGAGAGAGAGCAAAAAGGGATGTGGCCTTAAAACGGGGAAGCGTCGACGTTCGGAACACAGCGTCGCGGCGTTCGGAGAATGTTAATAAACAGCGTCGCGTGGTTGGGTATCAACGTCGGGGTTCAGTTGCTAAAAATCAGCGTCGCGGCGTTGAATATCAGCGTCGCGGCGTTCAGGAGGAGGATTCAAAATCGATGTCAGCGTTAGGATCTCACGTTGCGACGTTCAGGAAGAGATCAAATCAAGCGTCCCTTAGCGATTGGGATCTAAATGTCGGCGGCGTTGGGATCTCCGCGTGTGGCGTTCGAGGAGAGTCAAGCGACATGGCGTTGAGGCGTCGCGGCGTTGAGTATAGCATCAGCGGCGTTACGAGAGAAGGCCTACAATGTTCATTATGCAGCCATGGTGTAAGATGAAAGCTCCTCGTGGCAAATGGGACTCTACGGACTTTTTCTTAGTGCTCGACATGAATTGGATCCTCCCATTTTGATGATCGCGTGTCTGAGTCTCGACCCATAAAATGATTCCAATTACGGACAGCACAGCAAACCATCATAACTTAAAGTAGATAATAAATTAAAATTGAGACATAAAAAGGAAAATTGCATGAAAAGAAACTTGGGTTGCCTCGACGCTATCATTTTAATGTGATTCTTCAGCGGCCCTGAATCTCAAATGTTAACAAGAGGGCAGAACTCCGTCAGAGCATAACATTGAACCGTGCGAATTAGGTCAAGGAATGATCTACTTATGCGCTGGAACTGCCCACACAAAATACGACCCCGATCGTTTGGGTGGTAGCGCCAGATGTTCCTTTCTGTGGGATGTGTAATCCTACGCCCCACCATGTGAAAGGCCTTGGTCTGTGAAGAGCCAGACCATCTAGACATCAATTTTCCGGAAGAGTTTTAGACGGGGTCGCAGAGAACTTGTTGTCCAGCACCAAGATTCCTTCACGGTAATGTGTTTATCGTGCCGGGCTTGACTTTTGTTGCCATCTGCGGGCATTTTAAGCCGTTCTGAGACCGTCTAAGTTCAACTATTTTATTAGCAATTCGGCTTCTCAAGCTAAGTGTCTTTGTCCGTGTTCAAGCTAGCAGGTTGCCCGGTAGGCTCGATGCTCTAATTCTACTGGAAGATGGCATGCTTTATATAAACAATTCTAAGGCGACACCCAGGGCGTTTTAAAAAAATTGATGCGCCCGGTGCATCTTCAATCTTTTAGACCAATCCTTTACTGGAGCCCAGTGTGTCTTCTCAGGAATGGACTCAATTCTCGGTGAAATACCTCACAGCACTTGTTGTTGTGGGTGATATGCAAGAGATGTGCGATGTGTACCAGTAACATAGACCTTGTAATAACCTTATTGCATAAATGAGTACCATTATCTGTGATCAGTGCTCGAGGGGTTCCAAATCGTGAGAATATGTGGGTAATGAAGAAGTGGAGCGCCCACGACGGCATCGTTGGTGCGGGTCGGGTGCTTGACCGCCGAGACATAGTCACGCCATCAAGATGTCTGAGGTTGTTATAAGATGGAAATGGTCAGTGAAGTCCCATCCCCATAGGTCGAACAGTTCTACTTCCAAAATGGGGTGCATGGGCGGTTTGTCCTTTTTAGAAATACCCCATTCGTTGACTTGTTTGTCACATGTGGATAAAAATAGTAAGGCATCTTTAGATAAAGTCGACCCAGTAATCGAAGCTGATTGAAGTACCTTGGGTGCTGTTCTCTGGCCACCAAAATGTCCACCACATGGTAGAAATTAGCGGTGGTTCAATATCACATTCATTTCATCTTCGGGCACACATCCGGATCCCCGATCATTGCCTTGATGTCTGTAAAGGGTGGCTCCTCCCAATAGTAGTGTTTCAAATGTGCGAAAAACCTCTTTTTATGTTGATAGTTAAATTCGGTACATGGCTTGCCAAATAATTCATAATCACACCAAACCATGGAGCGCCCTCTTGTCTTGATAGCTAAGAGTTTCTCATCCCGAGTCGGTCATTCACTTGAACATCATCACTGCGCCTTCCAATCGTGAAAAGATGATGCGCCTAGGTTCTCAATTTTGCCCTGCATCTTTAATCTGACATGAATTCTTGCGACAAGAACCCACGGATTAATCGAGGTTTGAGGCGTCTTTTTAGTCATCAAGTATTTAATGTCGCGGGAGATAATCCAGTGTGACGGCGACCTTGTTACCAATCAAATAAGTGCAATTTATCAAGCAAAAACCATTCTTTTTCAGTGGCATAACAATTCAAGTGAGCATCATTCAGGTTACCTTGCATGGTAAATTACTGGAAAATTTTCTCTCATTTCTGCCCCAACACTCCCCAATCACAAAATAGCTTGCGTCGCACATAAGTTCAAATGGGAAGGACCAATGGGGCCCGACAAGTAAGGGCCGATGCAACTTATCTTTCAACACTGAAAATGCATGCAAACACTGTGAATCAAACTCAAATGGGGTCCCTTAGACCAGGAGATTAGACAACGGTTTTGCAATCCTAGAGAAGTCTTTGATGAAGCGCCTATAGAATCCCGGCGTGGCCTAAAAACTTGATCCTTTTCTTATTAGAGATTCTAGGTAATTTTCTTAACTTTAATCTTTGCTCATAATCACTTTCTATTCCCTCTGTGAAATAGATGACCAAGGTACAATACCCTCTTGTACCATAAAATGACACTTCTTTCCAAATTAAATTACTAAAGTTGGTCTCTCCCATCTTATCATCTGATCTCAAATTTTCAGACAGTTGTTAAATGAATTGCAATGTTAGAAAAATCATCGCGAAGATTTTGATTGTCTTATCAACCGTATGGAAAAGCTAAACCATCGCCACGTCGTTGAAAGATTGCCCGGCGCATTACACGGTCAAAGGGCATCCGCGCGAATAAATGTCCCAGGAACATGTGAATATCGTCTTCTCGATCTTCGAGGGGCTATAGCATTGATTATGGCGAATATCCATCAGCGATAATATTCATGGCCATTGTCGATCCGGCATCCCGATCTAGAAGCTTGGCAATGGAAATGATCTTTTAAGTGGCTTTGTTCGAGTTTCCGATAATCAATACAAATCCTCCACCGATGGCGTTCAATAAGGTAATATAACTATTCTCAGTTCACTTATGTGATTGTTAACACCTTCTCTTAAAATTTTCTTGACTGGACTTACCCCTTTTCTCCCGAAATAGGATAAATTACTCCGTTATCGGCCATTTCAATACCTCTTTCATCGTTAGTTCAGCCTCTCTGCTTCATTGAAGGTTTATGTATCTGCTAACAAAAATACAATACATACACACTTGGAAGAGGCGAATCCACTTTTAAATCGGCTAGAGACCACCTAAGCGCATTTTTATGGTCTCAGGACTCAAGTCTTCTCCTCTCTGATTCGGTCGGAGTTCTTTGAGATGATCATTGGTAAGGTGATGTTATCCCAGATATACCACTTCAAATGGCTGAGCAAGGTTTTTGTTTCATCTTGGGTGGTTGTTCAACGATGTCACCCCGGCGTTTTAGCTCCTTCACTAGATATTAATTATTTCCTTCTATTGGGTCAAACGAATCCAACCATTTACATATTCCTCTGCCCTCTTCGCTCATATTCTCTGGATCGTCTGTACTGAGCTAGTCTCAAAGGATCGGTGAGATCCGCTTTGGCTAGACACATATAGCCTCACTATTTCTACCATGAAGCATGTATCACTCTGTTGGATGTCTCACGACTTCAAACACATTGAACTTGACTTCACATCTTTCACATGCTCTCAATTTTGGTTCTTCCATGGGCATTCGATCATTGCCACACGAGTTCTGAAAGCAGTGCACTTGAAAATTATGGGTATTTCTTTTTGTCTATTTATTCTCTCTAAAGACGGTAAAAATCGACCTGGGAAGATAAACTTGTCAACCTTTACTAAGACATCTTTTATTACCCCTCTCGGATGCTTTAAGGATCTGTCGGCAAGCTGAAGTGTTGTAGTTGGGAGGCGAGCTTCACAATCCCAACGTTTAAAAATGGACAAGGGCATGAGATTTATCTTTGGCACCTAAATCACATAAGGCTCTCAAAGATAGCATTTCCAATGTGGTGCAAGGAATGAGTGGCGCCTGGGTCTTTAGCTGCGGCCAGTTTCCTTACGAAATGTGGCACTTCCCCATTCCTCGAGTTAAGTTAGCTGATTCAAATCAGCCAATCTTCTCTTCGATCGGTATGTCTTTCATAAACTTCACATGGCGGGCGCCAGGCCAAAGCATCAGCAAATGGGATATAAATGTGTAACTTCTTGAACACTTCCATGAATTTGGTGAACTGCTTATCCAGCTTATGCTTCCTTAGACGTTGTGGATAAGGAATTGGTAGGCTGGCCCTTGCTTCAGTGGTGTTTACTTGGTTTGTTTCTCGATGGGTTCCTTATACGCATCATCATTATGGCCATTTGGATGACTTTCGGTCTCTACCTCCTCTACAACTGGTGATTGCCCCTGTGTCTCTAATTCTTTACCACTTCTCAGCATGACTGCTTTGACATGTTCATTCCCATCTCTTCAGGGTTTACTTAGGTTGTTTGGTAAGGAACCGGTTGCCTTCTTTTCATTAGATTAACCGATTGGCCCATACGTACCCTCGAGTTTCTCACATGCGGCTTGATTGTTCAATTGGTGGCCTGTTCTTTGCATATTGCCTTAGTCTCATTTCACCAAGCGAGTGGGGTCGACGTTTGGGCAGAACGTTAAATCACCTTTTCAGGGAAATTGGGTTCCACTACTTCGGTTTAGTGGCATATTGCTGGGACGACACTCCGTCCATACCATGGCTGTTAGGTTGTTCACGATTACGATTGTTACGCCACCCTTGGCCTTGATTTTGGTTCTGGTAGTTATTTCCCCATACTGTCCTTGTTGTTGTGGTACAGTTACGATTGAATCTCTACACATGCGGGCGCTCTACGGTTTGGTTTCGTGGCATTACAGTATGGTAATGCTTTGTCCGCCCACGGAAATTCCACCTGACTCCGTGGGTTGATGTACATGGCATTAGCGAGTTCGCTGGCTGTCTGAGTTAAGCTGGCAATGAGTTATTACCAACATGATTAACCAAATTGTTGAGAACTTCATTATACATGCCACCATGAAACTTTTCTTTGGTACAAATCTCTCCTCTAGGCCCAGCGATTTGTATTAGTATGATATTTAAATTTCCGCCATGGCACGGTCGTTGGTTTCTTCGCATGGAGGTGCTCCTCCCAGCGATGTTCTTCATTCTCGTTTGCATTCCTCGGACCATTATAGAAAGTATGGACACGTCATCGTTCAAGTCATGATGTGGGCACTCTCGATGGATTTGTGAAGCCTCTCTCCCATGCCTCTTGCCGGAGTTCTCCATCTAATTCGAAGCATTGATCTCTTACTACAGTTGTGCAATTTTCGAGAGTGGGAAGAACTTGGTCGGGAAATTTTACTTCATCGTTCCATGGTGTTGGAATCCGGTGGTGACTTGTTAACCAATGCTTGGCTTTATCACCCTGGTAGAGTGGAAACTTGGTCAACACAGGTGCCTCTTTAGTAACCACAAATTGTACTTGATCATGTCATTTCATGAAAAGAGGTTGGTCAGATGCATATTTGGATTCTCATTAGGCAACCCGTGAAACAAGATGTTTTGAAGCATCTGCAAAGTGACTGACTTTAACTCGAAGTTGTTTGCCTGAATAGGTGGTCTTGATGGTACATGCGGTTAGCGATTGGGTGGTAAGAAAACTCCTCCCCAGCTCAGCGCGTGAAGGGATCATCACGGGTGAATAGCGGCACGGGTGCTTGATTCCTTACGTTGATACATTCGCGGCCCCTCTCTATTTCGTTTGCTCAATGCTTCAAGATCACGCTTTCTTCATTGTTCTCCATGTTTGCTAAATTTACGAGTTGTTGGTTCTGAACTCTAGTGTTCGTGAAGAGTTCTTTACGGCTCGAGGATCAGCGGAGTCTTTAGTCGACTGATCTGATCGACGCATGTACTCTTTGAAATCTAAAAAGCTACCCAATCACACACGAAACAACAAGACAAGTGCTAGTCGTGCCACAGGTAGGGTGATCGGGAATCAGCAAAATTTATATCTATACTCTCCTCTTGCACTGTAGTCAAACTCTATGATGCCATAGTGATCTAGGGTCGAACACGGGGATGGGTTTCTTCATAATGACTAACTTAGGTGAAAGCTAAGATGTGGTGAATTAAATTTGGATTTTAAGGCTTGGTAAAAAGCAGGGGGACAGTGGTTGACTTCAAAATTTAAATCAGAATGTAAAGTAGAACTCCTTGAGCGGTGGAGCCAACGAGTTTTAAGATCCTAGGCTTCTTGAGGTCCCGGGTTGAATTTCCCTCACGTTAGAAGATGACATATAGTCATCTCCGACCGGATCTTCATTTGGCATTAAAACCCTAAACCTAATAGGTGCCTTTTGAGTAAGCATTTATTTAACATTTATGGTTCCCTACGGTGAAAATACGTTTTTTGACTCATCCTCTGATGATTCGTAAGGGTAACTAATGATCTCGGTGGATCCCAATAAACCAAGCATCCAGACCTAAAGATTACCAAAGTATTGATCAAAGTGGATTATAGGGACTGCATAACCTACCTCGGTGGCTGTGAAACAACTAATGGATATTAGTGTATCTAAATAAGAATACCCACTATAAGCCTAAAAACTTGCCAAGTATTGACCAAAGAAATATATCAAGAGCTTTAAACTGAAATGAAAATTTGGATAAAATATAAAAAACGTCATTGAAAAAGCGGAGACCTGGCTGACCTTAAGATCTCACCCTGGCGTACACTTTGAAGGGAAGTGGGTTTTAGCCCACTCGTCCCCTCGAGAGTTGTCATCTAGCAAATTCGTTGTAACGAAAGGAAAATGAGAAAGGAAAAAGCGGGAGAAGCTGAGCCCTAATTTTGTTCCCAATAAAAAATCAGTCCTTCAACGATTAATATCAAGAGGAAATGGCTTATGTAGCCATACAAACGAAGTGAAATACAATCCAATCGAACATAAGTGGAAAAACAGGGTAGAAGGAAAAACCAAAAAATTATAACAAAAAAAAAAAAAAGAAAAAAGCTGGTAAAGATCACCCGAGGAGAACGAGGCTACTTGGGAAGGAGCAGTCTCTGTTGGAGTGAGACCAGTGCAGCAGATCCTGCGGTGGGTGTTTTCTTCATTTGCTCTTCTTTCCCTTCGATCTTTGATCTGTGTTGAGTTTGACTTGAATTTATTCGTGCTTAGATACGACTCATAAATTTAGGCACAAGTCAGCTCTTAAGCGCAAATTTGCCACAAAATCACGATCAATAAATAGTAGGGACCTTAATGTACCATCGGGTTAGTGGCATGATTATTTTCAAAAGCACTCAAAACCTATAATATCAGGATAAATAGCACTTTTGCAGGCCTTAATCAATTACCCAGTACCCAGCAAAAACAAATAAGCAGAAATTCAGTATATTGCTTTATTCTCTATATCACTCGAAACCTATCCCCGACAGCGCCAAAAGCAACGGTAGCGTGGTGTGTAAAATGTATGCCACAATACTTAAGTGAGCGTCGCCCAGTAATATAATTGTACCAATGGTACGGATATCGATCCGCAAGGGGATAGGTGTGGTGACTCTGATTTGCTTTTCAAATTATTATGCGGATATCGTCTTTGTGTGAAGGGTACTAGTATCTGAATATAAATAGCAAACTAATCTGAATGAATTATATATAGTATTTAAGGGCTTTGTCTTTACATACCCACTTCGATGGATTATTTCTAAGGATAATATTATTTAGTTTATTTATGATTTATTAATGGCAAGAAGGTGATCTTGCTTCACGAGATACCCTCTCTCGAAGTGTATTCGCCTATCTACGCTAGTAGAGTTGAGTGTATCTCTACCCATTTCGGTACTCCAAGAAATGCCTTAATACTCTAACCTTGGTACGTATTTGGGTTGGGAATGTCTCACATCTCTAGAATCATGAAGGCGCTCTACTCTATCTCATTATCTCATATCTCGAATCTCGGATCTCTAGTATGATCACACTAATGTTGGCCAAATATCACCTGTAATTAGGATTCACGGATGTAGAGGGATAATGAATGTGAAGTAATCAGATAATATTATAAATTAATAAACTTTAATCCATTAGATGTGAAGTAGGGTTCCAACAATACCTGGGTATAGATCTAGAACATAATGAATAAGAAAATACCTTTTCATGTGATATATTAACACTCAGTTCTTCTCAAGCGAAGAAAAATACAAATCAAAGGGCTCTTCTTGAGATCGATGTCCTGCCGTTGATTTCAGAGCCACTAGTTCGATACGATTCCGATACCCAAATTACGTACTTTGTTTTGCTTTTCATGGTAGAGGACAAAGCTTCGTCTTGATGTCGCCGTTACCGCGCCATAGCGTTGAGGCGTCAACAACGTCGAGGCGTGGCGGTGCCACTGTTGACTTTATATTAGTTGATGACGTCGCCCGTTGGGGCGTGTGATGGGGCGTAGCGGCAACGTTGGGACGTCAGCGGCGTTGCGACCAATCTTTATGCACTTTGATCCTGTGCTCTCGAGGCGGCTGAAACTGCTTTTAGTACCAATTTCACGCGGTACACCAATTACACTAATCAGGTATTAGGCTATAAAAATACATATTTAAATGTAAAATAACAAGCGATAAGGCCAGTGGTCTGGCACGAGTGTTTAGGCACTCATCAACGGTTACAAGCGTACGGTTCGTCTATTGAACCAAATTGGTTCTGGACCAGCGTCATCCTTCTTCTGCGAGGAGTCCGCACCGGTGGAGGCGGGGCCCAGATGTACCTGCCCACCGCACTCCCTCGGCGCACGATTCTGGGCATCCCTTGATAGTGGTATAGCTGTATAAGTGGTGGGATTCGCCCCCTATTAAGGCCTCCAGCGGTGGTGATCTCCTAGGCGCCGCCCCGGCCCAGGGCTGGCCTCCTCCATAGTGGAGTAGGGCCCCATGAGTGTGGTGGAGCAATGGCTCGACCATGATGGCACGCTACGTTCAGCGGGGTATCTGCAGGACTCTACGGTCCACTAGAAGCCTACTCGGGAGGATGGATCACTTGGATTGCTGTGGGGGTCGGAGAGGCCTCCTCTGATTCCACTAAAGTGGCGTTTTCCAGCAGTGATCAGTCAAGCCATCTGACGAACACAGGATGGCAATTCTTCTGCATTCAGAGGCTCTCCCTGGCACTCAGGATGTTGCTAGTACCCGGCCCAAACTAGCATCATGTTTTTTAGCTTTTCGAGGGCAACAAGTTATGTACCAGGTCCAAACATTTTGTCCTCTCTCTTCCTTTGTTTTATGTCAGGGATGGCTGATTATGGGGGGGCCTTGAGGACAAAATCTTCAGGCTCACTCAGGGCCTTTTGTCTCTTGGACGTCCCTTCCTTCCTCTTCCAATACTTGGGGCGGGACAGAGACCCTTTCTTGCTAAAGGAAGGCGGCCAAGCGGCTACCCCGCTCGCCCAACCCTAGATGCTTGTGGGGCGGGGCGAGTCCTCACTAGCGGAGGAAGGTTGCCGGGTGAGGTACGGATCATGAAATCCCGACGGCCGCCTCGGCCTCCAGTTCCTAAATGGAGATGTTTTCCAGGAGTGTTTAAAGGTCTGCATTTACGTGTCTCCCCTTCCATAATTTCTATGGGTAGAGGCGCGGAATGACCGGGCAGCAGGTGGGTTGCTCAAATCACCCAGGTGTTCAAGTAAGAAGGACTTCATAATGTCGCTCCCAGTCAGAAATCTCCGCCTTGACTTAAGATTTTTCAAAGCGCTTCTCCACTCAATTAACCAGTTTACCCCTTCGGTTTTTCCCTGCACAAGTAGCACATGGTAATAAGGTCCGCGCGCGCCAGCGGTCGTGTTAAAGCACATGCTACACACACGGAAGAGCGTGACCGAGTTCTGAAAAAGCGATCGAGGAGGCCCGAGGTCTCATCCTAAGGTCCCTTGACCAGGATCACTCCTCTTGCCTTAGACTTGGACGAATCGGGAGTCCCATAGTGAATTGTAGTCGAGGGCTCTGGGTGACATCAGATGGGTGACGTAGTGTGCTTGCCTCGAGGTGTGTAATGAGCTTCCCGCTGATGAAAGTCCAGTGATACTTGAAGGTTTAGTCCCGCGGCAATCGGTCATAATCCCGAGATGGCGTTTGGAATTGAATATAGGCAGGTGGTGCTTTGGTGAAGTGCAAGAATTATGACCGGGGACGACGGTGGAAGCAAAGCTCGGGTACGCGAGTTGCTCTGGTGAAAAAACAAGTGTTGCATTTTCGCCCATTGTAGACTAAGTCAGACCCCCTCAGAACAGCTCCAAAGTCCAATATCCTCGAGATTTGATAGCTAAGACCTCACCTCATCCATGGAAGGGAAGATATAATGCTGCTTGGCTCGGCTAGACCCACTTTGAAAACGAAGCTAATAGAAGTCTATTTGACCTCTCATCATCTGACAGACAGCCAACTCGAAGCGATGAAAATCAGCCCCAAGTCTGTCTCAGCCCCAGTAAGAACGAAACCCTCATGAACCCATTGGACCGGGAAAGTTCCGCGGGTTCTAACATTACTATGGACACCCCCTTACGACTCACATCACCCGGGGAAACTAGTCGATGACCGAGACTAAAGCGTACCTAGAGTAGCTATGTTCACTGAAAATGAGGAAGAAAGAGTGCCTAGTGAAACGGTCCATGATGTCTGAGTGTCTGTGTAGGCGAAAAGCTCTCAAGAAGGAAGAAAGCAGGGTAATGGAACAAGAAGAGCAGGTAAAATCCAGTAGTGACTCCATGTCGAGCTTAGAGTGCAGATTGCATTAAATGTGTCCATTGACTCATCACCTCTATGGACAATTTGAATCCACAGCGACGGCCGCTGGGCCGCGGAGAGAAGACGGCGTGGAGGCCAGGCTGCGTGAACCTCGTGCCATCTGGCGGTGAGTTTAAATTTGGCCAGGTGAATTCTCGTTCAAGAAGAGCTTGGCGAGGCGATCCATCCCAAGTTTTATCAATCTACGACATGATATGAGGAGTCGGTCCTACCTGCAGTGGGAATCCGGGCGCAAAGCGAGCTCGTATGTAGAGACTTAAATATCGAGGAAATGTAATTTCATTAATTGCGCCAAAAGGCGTTCATAATTACATGACAAACGCCTACGACAAGCGATCACCTTCGTGATTACATAAACCAATATAGGCCAAGAAAAAGAAGAAGAAGAACCTATAGAAGAAGAAAAAGA